>CAJVRN010000238.1:6007500-6027500 GCA_911728415.1 Lagocephalus sceleratus | reverse complement strand
CAGGGACTCCATTAAGAGGGGAAACATCCTCACTTACACATCATTTTATTTCACTAAGAAATTAAAAAAGTTCTCCAGCACAGCTGTGATGATCTGCAGCCCTCTCTCACAGCTGTCCTCATGTAGATCCCTAAATGTTAGGGTGCATTAGAATGACTTGGATCTGGTTTTTATAGACGTCTGTTGTGTATCACTAGAAGTGTAAATAAGCTCAGAACCCCTTCCAAATCTCATGAAAGGAGGATTATGACCCCTGCTTCTCTGGTCAGTATCTACAGAAGTGTGCAAGAGAAGAAATGGTTAAAGCTGGAAACAGGAAGAAGGCGGTAGCAGCAGAAGAAGAGGAGTTAATCTGGGGGGGGTAGAACACAAAAGCCAGGAAAATATGATGGAGTACAGTTTGTTTGCTCTGTAACGCGGGCTGATAACTTCAGCTAAAGTTAGCCACCGTAAGCTCACATCACATCCAGTGAAACTGTACCCAGGACCACTCCTCTACACCAGAATAGACTGGGTTTTTTTTTTTTTAATATTACTCTCATCACGTTCTATAAACCCGTTTGTTGAATCACAGTGGGGGCAGAGTGACAGCGCTGATGAAGAGAGGACAGTGACTTGGCGTAAGCAGCTTAGTGTGCGCGGTCGCTCTGTTGTTCCGTGTTGTGGGTTCTTTGGACTTCATTGCACGCTTCTGGTGTCTCTCACACACACACACAGAAGCTGTGGAGCGGAGACTCCTCCCCCTGACTAACCTACATCTTTATTTATTGTTCAGATCATCTAATGTAGATGCAGTTTACCCACCCACTCTCCTGGACCTCCTCCCCCTTCCTTCTGTTTGACTGGCCTTGACCTCCCGATTGCACATTTGCAGCCCCCAAGACCACCATACAGCCATTATCTCATCTTATCTCTCGCTAAGACCCCAGCAACCCTGCTCTGGGCCGCCGAGGACCTAAGACGCTCTTGGCTGCCGTGACATTTCCGAGCAGATGTTTCGCCACCCGAGTGCTTTTTATCGCAAGGGCTTTCTTTCTTAGAGGGGCGGAGGGAGGGAGGAAGAATGGGATAAACGGAGGGGAGGAGGTTTATAGACATTAGAAGGCCAACAGCTGGTTGCTTCTCGCTCCCTGGGTGCATTAACCTCTTTGGCCCTCTTGCAACAGTGCCGACACAAGGAGCCTCGCAGCATCTGGAGCTTAAGTAGGGGGGGAAAATATCAGAGTCGCCACAGCGAGGGGACAGAGGAGCCTGGAAACAGCCTGGAAGATGAAAACAGGCCCAGATACTCGCCCTATGTTTCGGCGGCCCTTTCTTGATGAGCTTCTGTTGCCTGGTGAGGTTCCCCTGCGCCCCCCCCCCACCTTCCGCCCCCACCTGGTGCAACCTCCGTCTTTTCCGTAAGTGTGTTTTCACACCTGCGCATCAGCACGTCCGCAGCTCAAGTCGGCGCCGCCGTCCGGCAGCTGTCCATTTTGAACATCCTTCGTGTACCTTTTCTTGAGTAAACAGGGCCGATTGTCTGCGTCTCTCTCAACCCCGCAGCTGCTTCTCCTTAATCCACTGTCATCATTACCATCATCATCGTCATCATCTTTATAATCAGCGGCCTGCTTAAACACAGACAACAAAGGTATAAACACACAATGGCCCTCAGTAGGTTTGTGGAACACATCAAGGATTAGCAGGAGAAAAGACAGAAGGTTTGCCGTCTTTATTTGAATAAGCAGCATTTGCTTCATGTCAGATGGGCCCCTTTCTTCATCTTTGCTCAGTATTGGGTGTTGTGTGCTTAAGGGAAAGGTGTGTGAGTGTGGGTGAGAGCGCCACAATAGGGCAGGTGCTCCCGAGTTTACCTTCAAGCAGTTTGTTAGCTCAGGGACCAGACGCACAGACACACGATCCCAGCTAATATGCCGAATGCAATAGCATGGCCCTAAAAAATGATCCCTACCAGGGCCAATAAATACGCAAATGGGCAAAGTAACGTGGCTGTTTGCTGCTGATTTGCATGCTGACACATGAAATCTTCTACAGCATACAGGTGACAGCAATGCCACGTTTTTAAGTCCGGCTTGTTTTCAACGATATTTAAAGTGATTTTCTTTTTTTAAAAGATGAGACCCAGAGAAGATAATAGACATCAGCTTTCAGCATTCCAGTTGAAGGTGAGATATTATTCTTTAAACAAAGCCCAACTGCCTTATTGTTAGATAAAATATTGAGTTCTTTCAATAAATAAAAGCCAGGGGCCCCACCTTGGAGGTGTGAGCTGTTCAATTATTGGTTATTATTAAAGTCTTTATTCTGAAACATCTGATGCTCACCAAGTGAATAACTTGTTAATTTTAAATGACGAACCAAGTGCATTGATGAAGCAATAAAAGGCCCCTTTTATGTAAATTGAGCTATCCTCTGCATATGTTAAATTTAGAAAAGAGAAAGAAATTCACACTGAATTCAACCCTCCCCGGGGTTTTCTTATCACCTTCCTGGGCTGCCCTTGTCTACTTCTCCTTAAACCCGAAGGAGTCATTTTCTCTCCACCACGGGCTGAGCTGGTGCTTCCAGGGGCCAGGTCTCGCCCGGCAGCCCAGCTAGAAATTAATTAAAGCCGAAAAGAAGAGCCTGAGATGGGAGGAAAGAAGGTCTGCACGGGCAGGAAGGGAAGGAAGCAGAGAGCAGCGCAGTAACGAGACGCTGGGCAGAAGCATTGTGTGGCATGTGGACTCTGGGAACAGCGCGATCCTGACACAAATCCTTGGTAAGGGTCCTTTTTTTTCCCCTGCCCTCCCTCCCTCACCCTTTTCTCTCTGCCATCAGTAAATCCGGGTTTCACTACAACTTAAGCACTTAGCTGTAATCCCCATGAAGAGGCGATAGCCCCGCACAAGTCACTTTTCAACCATTAAAGGCATACAATAGGGGCGTGTTAGGAGCTCACTTAAATGGATTGAGCACAAAGCCTGTGCTTGATAAGTTTTTAGCTGGGAAGAATCCGCCGTTTACACCCCTCCTTTTGTGCATTCTCTTAGATGTACTTGTCTCAACAGTCTAAGCCGATTTTATCCCTTTTTGCGTTAGTTTAATTCCTGTTACATAGAAAGGCTTTAGAGTATGTCCCATTTCTTTCTCTCCCTTTCCATTTCCCCCCAAACAAATGTCAGAGTGAAAGATGCACAATGGAGGATATCTCTCCACTTCCTGCGAATCGAACACCAGGGGATGATGGTCTCTTCTTGATATTTCCACAACTCTCCCTTCAAATTAAGCCAACGGTTCTAATCTTTCAGCGCGGCGCATCAGCCGGACTGAAGGGAAGGATTTCCGATACGGTTGTCTCCGTCGGACGAAGGCTGCAGAGGAAGTGGACGCCGGCCTCTTCGGGAAACACTAATACCCGTCATCCTGCGGGGGCAAGGAAGAACGTGTCCCGATACTGCTTATCAAAGCAAGAACACTGGAACACGAGCAGCCAAGACATAAAGCCAGGGACAAAAAAAAAAAAAAAAAAAAACAAAACAAAAGCATCGCTCGCCATCAAGGAACGTCATGGAGAGACAATCCAAACATGAAATCAATTAGGGGCGCAGTTTGTGCGAGACCCTGATAGAGGATCATTCTGATGGGGCCACGGACGTGTTCTTCAGAGAGCAGGAATTCTGGAGTTTCAAGGGCGCGGGAGCAGGGTCGAGTACACGCAGAGGTCGCCGTGGCCGGCGCACCTACGCATGCCAAAGACGGGGCCAGGTTCAGCCTCTCCTGAAAGGCTTTTAGGTCGGCAAACGGAGAGCTGACAGAGAGAGAGCGAGGGACGCGGCCGAGGGTTTAAGAGTCCGTCTAATCCAGAGGTTTGAGTGTTCGCCGCTGTCACCGTGTCTTAAAGCAGATCTCAGTAGGAGGTGCTGAGATGCTCCTCTGGGTCCGGGGCTCTAATGCTTTGATTAAGCTCATCCAGCCAGGCCTGCGCTGTGGAGACTAAAGCTCCATTTAAGGACCAGACAAAGACGGGGCCTCTGGGAAGGATAAGAGTATTAAATCTGACTGCCAGCCCCACAAACGCAGATGTAGATTGTCCACAACATGCAGCACAGTGTTCCCGTCTTCCGTTTGGCGCAGAGCATTTGACAAAGAATGCTGGGAGGACAGTTTGCAGACATTCGCTTCACACTTCTCTGATGCTACTAATAAAACAAGGTGATGGAAGCGGAGATTTCCTGGCCGAGCTAGACAGCCGCTAAGCAGCAGCTGTCAACCTGGCGGAGGAAGGGTCTTCTACGACACACACAAGGCAAAACACACAAACGCCGACGTGCGCGTCTCTTGAGGAGTATCCTCAATCACACACACACACACGCGCACGCGCGCGCATGTCTGCGCATTCACGAGCGCCGGCCCGACACGCGCAGAATTTAATGTCGGGGAGGCCCAGATGGTCAGGGAGGGGAGCGCTGCCCAGTGTCAGGGAGGGAGGATGAGGGAAAGGGGAAGTGAAAAGAAAACAAGGTTAAAAAAAAAAGAAAAGAAAAAAAGAAATGGTTGAGGAAAAGGAAATAAGAAGGAGAGCATTTGCCCACCGCCCCCTGCTGGCAGGCGGCGGTAAATTAAGCCCCCGCCCTCTTTCATGTTCAGTAGAATTTGTGTGAAAGTTTGCCCGTAATAATTCTGGCTCAGAGAATGAGAGAAAAAGAAGAAATGTTTTTGTTCATGGAGGCAAAATCAGACAGCGGATCCTATCGAAAAATGTTGAATCTAGTTCAGCTGCTACAATCTAAATATTCAACTGGCACACGCAAACAGCAAAGAGAGAAGAGGAAAAAAAAACAAAAAAAACAAAGGCAAATGTCTGAGCAGAGATGTTTCTGGGATGTGAAAGCCTTTGTCCAGATGGCGATATGGTTTTTTTTTTTTTTCCCCGCTTTAATTCATTTATTTCATGTCACAGTTGCTCTTTGATCGCTGCTCTCTAATAATTAATGTGGTTTTTGCTGCGCGCTGCTCTTGAAGTCCTCGTTCTGGTCTCTACTGTACCAACACGAGCTGGCTTTGACTTCAGCACCTGATGGGAAAAAGCGTGTCTGTCTTTCAGTCACGGTTTAGGAGGAAAGGGGGTCTCTCACACACACATTCACACACACACACACACACACACACACACACACACACACACACACACACACACACGCATACACACACGGAGCGACTCTCCAGAGTGATTGGGATACAGTGTTTGGCACGTGTCACTCATTTATTATTGATCAGATCCAGCTGCTGTCATCCACAGATCATTTAGAGGAACACTTTTGTTTGCTGAAACAATCATCTCAGAATTCACAATCACTTTCTCGTGTAACTACTACTTTGCTGGACAGAAAGAAATCTAATTGTATTTAAACTGGAATTTAAGTAAGTGAGTAGCACATGACTCATTTGTATCTGCAGGAGAATTTACATTTATTGCACACCCAGTTTATTTTGGTGTTTTGTGTGCAGCTTCTTGTGTCTCCAGAGGCCTGACAGCTTTATAAATCAGCTATCGTCCAAGAATGAATGAAGTCCCCCCCATTGTTTGAGTGTCAGGTGAGAGTGTGTGAGTGAATGGTGTGTGTGTGCTGGACAGGATCGACTGTTTTTTGGGGGGTTTTTTTGTTTTTTTTTTTTCTGTTGGATCACACTCTGGATATGAGCATGGGAATTCCTACAGTGTGTGATAACAGGAATGCGGCATGATCTGCACCCTTTTCTCTTTCCCTGATGGACAGTGTGCGAGGTGCACTTGTTGGTTGAAGGTTTAGGGGATAAGATGGTGGGGTGCAGCTGGGAGATAATGAAGTGAGGGAGGGGGGAGTTTGCCCTCTGCATATCCACTCAACCATGTCTGTTCTCAACATCCCTCCCCCTAACTCCTCTCTGACTCTCTTGGTTTTTTTTTTTGTTTTTTTGTTTTTTTTTTTTCCAAATGCAAGTCACCGTGAAAAATGTGCTGGTCCAATATTTGCACAGAAGTGGTGCTGGGACAGGCAGATAACCTATCAGTATTTGAGTTTGGCTTCCCATGCTCCAAATAGCCATCCTCCGCCTGTTTAGCTTATTGATTGGCTTGGCAAGAAACTAGGTCCCCTCAGCAGTGACCAAGGTCATACAACACATGGACTCTGTGCCACCCATCCAACCCCCCCCCCCCCACACACACACCCCCACAACCCCAACGCGACCCCCATCCCTTCAACACCCACTACAGTCTCGCAACCTCCTCCTCATTTCAGTCACACACACAATCATGTGATGAACATGTATGTATGTATGTATGTATGTATGTCCTGTGTGTGTGTGTGTGTGTGTGTGTGTGTGTGTGTGTGCGTGCACACTATGGAAATACTTATACAAAAAGTATAAGTAAAGTTTTTCAGGGATCCATCCATTCATTTTCTAATGCAACCTTACCAGGTTTTAGGTTTTTAAGGGGCAACTACCAAAAAAATATTCAGACTTGCATGCATGTATTCATATCTGAATGGTGAGAGGGAGGATCTCATTGTCTAAAAGACATTTATGGAGCTTTGTGGTTGAAGAAAAAAATACATTTGTATAAAGTGATACATTGAAAATTACTGTAACTATTCAATTGCGCGTGATAAAAGCTAGAACTTTTAGTATTTTAGTATGAGGATGTCTACGTGTGTGTGTGTGTGTGTGTGGGTGCACATGCATGTGTGTGTGTGTGTGTGTGTGTGTGTTTGTGTGTGTGGTGACTCAGGGCATGGACCAGAGGCAACGTTCCCGACTCTTCTGCGAGGATCAATGAGATTGAATTCTGAAGGTTTTCTCAGGGGCATCAGCCCAGCTTGTCAATATTGCTCTGTGTCACAAGTGCACTTTCTACACATGCATACACACACTCGCACAAACACACACTTCCTGTTCAGTGTCCTGAGCCAGACCCCCCCCCACACACATACACACACACACACTCCATCTCCTGCTCTTCTCGTCCTCAATTAAACTTGTCCCATTTTCCTCTTTTCAGTCGGCACATACTGACTTCTTGAAGTTAATTGCAGCCATTTTCATCTCTTTCTGCCTTCTTTTACTTTATCAACACACCAGACCCCAAGACTTGAGATTCAAACATTTAAAGAAATTGCCATTGCAGAGACAACTATTTTGTACAAAATTGAACAAAAAGGTTAAGACATCAAGACTCAAAAGGTTCACTCAATAGTCATTTTTCAGTATTTGCTATTTTGTCCCAAATAACATTGGAAAACTTGCACTCAATTTCATGCACATGTTAAACAGGTCTTTGGTTTGACCTTCAGGACCCTCAGCATGACCCCCCTCCACCACCCCCCTTCCCATGGTTATCTATTGTCGTGGGCTAAAAGTCACACACAAACACACAGATGCATTTAATACACACACCTATAATCACCCACTCCTGCACTTAAATGCAGCTCTGGGGAGTTTAAATGTCATTTTCTGGGAGGAGCGGCAGCCCTGGGGCCACAACTGTGTGTGTGTCTGGGTCTGATCTGGTACGCTGCCACACGGAGCTCCAGGCCTGCCTGGAGGCTAAATTCAGCCTTGAAGGACACGAGACACAGAGCGAGGAGAGGCTGCATCTCCCCTGCACAGGGCCAACGCGGTCTAGCTTCAAACCAGGAGCGAAGCCTCTTATTCCCTTTTGGTTCCAGCTTCACTTCATATAAACGACTCTGCACACACACACACACACACACACACACACACACCTACGGCGACACCTGCCTGGTGTGTCAGTGTGGTGTGTCCATCATTGTCATCTCCCAGTCTCCTACGTTCCTTCTCCTCTTTCATGTTCTCCTCTCCATCCGTCCATCCATCAGCATTTTCAGACACAACGCTCTGACAAGGGCACGTCCATTCTCTGGTCATACATCACCTTTATAGTGGGGTCTGTGGGGGGAGGGGGTCCCGCTGTCCCAAACTCCTTCACAAGTTGGGTGAGTGCCAGATCTCTGTTTGTCCTTTTGCCATGTTTCTTTGTGTCTGGGGTGTCTCTTTTTTTGTGTCTGTTTGGTGACATTACCTGGGACTTTTTAAAATCCTTTAATGTTAACCTGCCACCCACTCCAACATGTGGTAAAATGTTCACACTTTTCTGAGTGCACCACTTCATATTTATTGCAATTTAACTGCACCAACAAAAAACAACCAAAACACACATAAGAACATTTTATTCACTTGCTAGTTGAGCTCCCAGTCAGATAGTAGTAGTAGGCTGATCTTTGAGCTTTTCAGCCGTTAAAAGTTCAGAACCAGATCTCTTACACTTATTAAAATTAAATGCAGTGATGTTTTGTCAATCAGTTTCATTGTGAGACTACACTAGCACCCATCTGCCCTTTTGTCTAAACTGAAAACTGAAAGCTTTGATTCCAATATTTATCTTAATAAAAACTGGGATTTCAGGATGATTACTGAGAGTTAAATCTGATGTTTGCTGCAAACCCACACCTAAAAGCAATACTCGGGATGGATCTGGAACTATGAAATACACTCAGAATAACATTGCTTCCAATCATTTTTCTGATATAAAACATTTTAAAAGTAGCCCATTAATCTGAAATGAGTTGCATAAAACAAAGTTAAGTCAAAGATCTCTGCACCACTTTAATTATCCCTCCTCCTTCCTCCGCTGCGCAGCGTGAAGGACACCTCCTTCTCACCTTTCGCTGCTCCTCTTTAGCTTTTCTCCTCTGTCTCCATCTGTTCTGTGATCTCTGCCTCTCTCACCTGTTTCTTCTCTCTTCACCTGGACTCTATTCTTGGCTTGTTGCTCGCTGCTTCTGTTTTCCAAAGTCCCGTCTCTTCCTCTACCCCCCCCCACTCCGCCACCTCCCTTCCAGCACTCCATCTATCACTCACTCTCTCCTTCTCACCTCTCTCTGCTACCTTATTTCCATCTGTCCTTGCATCATTTCTCCTCTGGCTCACCTCTCATTAAGCCCCGTGCCTATTGCCACCGTGCCCGGCGTCCACCCACACGTCTCACACCTCTCTTTCCCAGTTCTTTCAGTGTTTTTATGCTTTTATGTGTCCTTTATTACACATCTGACTGCCCTTTCATTACATTATTTTATGTCCTGAAATACGTTCAGTAAATAATCTAAACTTTGTTATAATATTGTGCAATTTTATGGTAAAAAAATATTCTTTTTCTTTTTCTTTTTTTTGGCCCCAAAATACACAAAACTGTCATCATCAACTAAAATGCATAGTTAATACCAGGGGTTAGTGTACAGATTGTGACTCACGGAGGTCACGGAAGTCACATGGTTGCACATGTGTGCTCCACTAAGACCACTAAAAAAAAGACCTTTGAGCGGAGACGTGGCCAGAATTAATCTTAAAATGTGCTTTCCCCTCAGCCTCTTGCCCCGTGCACATCCGACATTTTGGAAGTTTCATGACCCAATCCTTATAATCTTCCTCATGATCCACGAGCCATTAAAAAAAAAAAAAAAAAAAAAAAAAAGAGATATCCTGTCAGTTCTTGCTCAGCTATTGTCATTATGTGAACAACCCTTGTTAGCGTCACCTGTTTTATTTTCTCTTTAGGGTTTATTCGTTCCACATCGTACAATAACGTTTCCGCCAGGACACATCCCTCCCGCACGCCTGTTTAGATCACCCGGCAGCCTTACCTTGACCGCACAGCTCCTCCATTGATCACCATCTCTACTTCTTCGCTCCGGAACACAAAGCATCACAAAGACCAAACTGTCCGTGAAGGGCTAAAATAATTGTTTATAATAGACCCTCCACTTGTAATGACAAGAGTGCCATGATGTTTTTTAGGGTGTAGACAAGAGCTCCCGCTTTGTGCTCAGGTAATTTTCTTTTCCAGCCGTAAGTGGTCAAGGTCTGGCGTTTTTTAAATGCATTTGAGCCATGATGGCGTAGGGGGGTCTGTATTGTTTCAGGAGATGTGCCAATGTCCATTTTGAGTGGAGCAACACTCACCTCCCCACTTGAGGAACAATGGAATACACTTCAGAGATGCTGCATATGAAGTATGTTTATGAGTATGCTTTGAAAAATTATGTGGGGAGGGGGGGGTTACACAACACAAGAAATGGGTTTGGCTCTGAGAGAAATGAGGTGGGCCCGGCAGACATCCTTGACATTCTGCGATAATTAAAATGCGTTGACACGGCGGGACAAAGACTGATTCACTGTGTTTACAGTAGTGCATGATTGCAGAAAGAGCTGCGGCCACTCCGGGCACAGGAGAAAGTGGGCTGGAGTCGTGTGTGTGTGTGAGGGGGGGGTATTGTTGAAGTAAAGTGCGAGAGAACACAATGTGTGTGCTTTGTTTGACATAAAAGCCTGCTAACAGCTACGGTAAAGCAGGAGCCTCATAGGTGTCATCAGAGATCTGGCTGCCTCCCTGTAGGTTGGAGACCCTGAGGTCCTTAGGCTCACCTGGAGGTGGGGGAGCTCTGCTAATAAGTACTTAGACTGACCACATGGGCAAAGACAGAGACTTCAGTCTAAGTTGCCGGTCAGAATAATGACACGCTAATGATGCCAGCATCTGGCCGTTGCATCAAAGGTTTATATTTATACCGAGAAACAGAGGAGAAAAACACAGCAAGCACAGCAAATGCCTTTGGTGAGGTCAGAGTGTCTTCTAATGACCTCATTTACTAACAACAAACCCCAGCAACCAAGCAGCAAACAGGCAAGACCTCTCCTTCATCCCCGTGTGAGGGTGGATGGGAGGGAGGAAGGATGGAGTAGGGCAGGGGAGAGGAGGCCATTAGGAGATTGAAGAGAAGAAGGATGGAGACGGAAGGTTTGGCAGCAAAGAGGTGGGGTGTTATAATGGAGAAAACACAGTCTAAGCATGAAGGCTCAAGAAAATGGTTCCCTCTGAGCGAGCAAGGATGTAACACTTCATGCATTACCTTGTTTCAGTCCCTGAAGCTTTGCTCCATGATAGACGCATTGAAGTTCAGGCACTCTAACCTGGTAATTGGAGCCCGATCCTTGTCCATCAGCAGCCCATATGAGCTGGGTCCTGCTCAAGGTTTCTTACAGTTGAAAGGCAGTTCTTCTTGCTCCTCTTGCTTGTGTGGGGGCCAGGCTCTGGGTTTCTGTAAAATGAGTTGAGACATTTGTTACCGAAACAGAAACTTTATACATAACAATTAACCAAATTGAATTCAATCAAATCAATTTTGCTCTTTGTTGGGGTCTTTTTGAACCAAACATTGTCTTTGGCCCGACAAGGGGCCACACTGGTCCTGCCTATAGTGGTTAGGGCACTCAACCTCCCCCCATCATAAATTGGCAGATATCAGAGAGGGAATATAGAACAAAACTAACATAATAATAATAAAATATGAGCTAAAAATGTATTTTGCTGCCCCAAAATTAATCAAACTGGGATTTCTCTGCAGCATAGTTCACAAGATTCAAATCAAAATCATGATCAGATTCCAGAGTCTGCAACTGTGACTGGAGGCATTTCATTGGAGTCCAATAGATCAGGAGGAGGGGATCCAAGCGCCGCGCTTCACGTCTTTTCTTGACAGTAAGCATAAGCGCACCCAACCATCCCTCCACCACCCCCCCTCCTTCCATCCATCTGAGCAGCCCATCTTAATCTCCCTCTTCCACAATCACGGAACAAAGAGCAGAGTGCTGGCAGATCCTTGTTTTTCTAACTAATGTCGATTACATATTTGATAAACACGCATTTGCATTAGCATTAGCCGGGGTCAGGATTAGCAGCGTTCATCCTCAAACTGTTCTGTCTCTATGCTTCGCCTGTTTGTTGATCTTTTTCCTGGCAGTGCCTCCTTTTTTTTTTTTCCCTCCTCCTGTTGTTTGTGGCCATCTCAAATCCTAAAGGACACGACTCCGCACAAGCAACAGCACAAATATTTGAGAGGGTGATTAAAAATCATTTGGGAAAACAGATTATTGACTGTTTTTAAATCAATCTGTAAACACAAACAGGCTGCTTTAAGGAGTCAAGAGGGGTCAGGCGCACTTTTATTCGGGTAATTTGTATCCCTCTTTTTCAAGAACGACTGTTGCGAGTCTCTGGTTGATCCCTCGGCTTCTCCCTCGGCGTGTAACATTTCCACAGCCCAGAAAATACTTTGCAAGCGCAAACACACACAGAAAAAAAAAATAAAAATGCCGGGTAAGTATTTCAGAAACGCTTTTCTTCCGTCTGTTCCGTCTTCATCCCGCCGCGACAGCAGCGAAGAGGCAAGAATGAACTTCAGACGGTTGCATATGGTGAAAGGTTTGGAGGGTCTCTGTTGACCACACACAAAGACACTGATCTGCTTAGCCGGCTTCAGAATCTTTGAGTCTCACTCTTCATCAAAACCCTTTTCAAGCCCCCCACACACTCAAACACACACACTGACGCCTCGAACACTGTGGCCAAGATCACTAGCCCTGAATGAGGATCTTAAAGACCTCTTCCCGGCCACCTATTAAACAGCTTAGAGGCGTATAATTGTCGAGCAGACGCGTCTCTCCAAAACGGGCTTTTAAAAGCCACATTGTTCTTCTCTGCCACCAAAGGTTGAGTAATCCTCGGGCTTAAGCAGCTGAGAAATGGTCTGTCTCATTCTGTTCTCCTCCCACTAATAAGATCCTTGCCTTTAAGAAGACCCCCCCCCCTCCTTTAATTGTTTGACATTCGTGCTAATCAAGGTTTTGCCTTTGCGTTTAACTTCAGGGGCAGACTCGGTCAGTTTGTCTCGTGCTCCTCTAATTTCTCGTTTTTGTTTGGAAAAAAAAAATCTTCTGAGAAAGGAGGACAGCAATAATTGGTGGTAATGACAGAACAATAAAGAGCATGGGGAGAACAAATAGATCCCCCTGTGATGAAATAAAACTACATCCCGAGTTGAACCTAATTGCATTTGTGGAAAAACAATATTGGACAAGAATCAATCAAGGAGTCATGTAGCCACTGCTAATCAGATTTTATTAATGTCCCGGTGCTCACTCATGGATCACAAATACAAAAAAAAAAGAGAATTAGCCCCGGACTTTCTCAGACATTCCCTTTTAATTGGCGAAATGACAGAACAACTGCTCTGGAAGTCTTGATATCGGGAAGATAATTTCAGGGCAGGAATATAAATGAAGTGAGGGGATTGGAAATAAAAGCCACTCTTTCCTTAATTAAAATGTTTTGGTCTTCTTCCTCCCTGACCAGGAAATTACCATATTAGAGGCCCATTAACCTTATCAAGGCAGGCAGAAAGATCCAGAAGATCCAGCCTCTAATAAGGCAGCGCTGTGAGACCAAGACGCTTGGTTGATTAAACTACATCCAGATGATTCCTCTGCTCCACCGTCTTGGTCAGTCGACTCGTTAATCAGCGCAAAACACATTGTTTTTTAAAGTCATGTGTTGTTTAGGATTTTTATTCAGGTCGATTCTCAGCCGGAGCCACTTTTTTCATTTTTAGCGTCCGTGTCTTCCGTCTGTCCCGGACGGCTCAACAGTCATCTTCAGAGTTGTGTTTTTTTTTTTTTTTTAAAACCTATTTCCATAAAGACAAGTGCATCTCCACCACTGTTATTTCTGTCACCAGATGCTTAAACCAAATCAAACAATTCCAGAGATAAGAATCGCTAAATTAGCTTTCATTGAAGCCAAGTGATTGGTGGAAATGAAATCCGGGCTCTCTTGCTGGATCTCCAGGTCGAGGATTCACAGGGGATGATTGATGTGATTGGTTGCGCATCCCCTCCAAGAGTTGTCCAATCGCCGGTCCATATGTACCCCGCTGACCCCTCCAGCCTCTTCATAACTCCAACTCCACAGCTCCATTTAGCAAACAGAGGCTGCTAAAGGACTGCTAAGCTGTACTTCAGCGGTCCTCCAATCCAATCACTCATTTACCTGAAGTGATTTTATCACTCTCCAGAGATAATCGTGGAGAGTCCGAGCACAAAGTGCTGGGTTATTGAACTGACAATGAACAATTAACAAAGTTCCCATCCTTGTTCGTGTTCAGGCTGCGCCGCTTAATAAGGTATTAGCGGGGCAAATTCGGTGGCATACATTTTATTTAGACGCCATGATGTAAATAAATGCCGCTGAGTTAAAACTCGACATTAGTCTTTAAGCGGTGGACGGTGGATATCCTCTCCAGATGGATTTCTCTCTGTCAAGTAGCTCTAAAAGGTTTTGGGATTTATGGAGTGGGCACGGCCACTGGTTTTTGCATTTCGGGCCATGCACTCGCAATGGTCGGTCTGAGGGGAGATATTAAGAGGGGAATTATCTACAGTAGAAAGGGAGGAGTGAAGGCGATTTGTATATATCTTTTTGGGAGGGAGGGTGCGAGAGAGAGGGAGAGAGAGAGAGAGAGAGAGAGAGAGAGAAAGCATACTTCAGCGGTCGGGTTGGTCAGTATTAAAAAAAGGGGGCTCGATTGCATTGAGCATTTTTGAGAAAGCTGCCTGCATCATGCAGCTTTGCTCAGATCTGCCCTAATCCTTCCCACTTCAACCTTAGTCCACCGCAATCTGCATGCCAACAGATTAACACAATACGCAAAGATAATTCATCCGCCGCAGAACTGACAGTGATCTCGCAAATCTCTGACCGGCCGAGGGAAGATACCTTCCCAAAAACCCAGATTAAGTCCACAGATCTGAATCCTTAGACCCTCTCAGGGCATATATTAGCATGGCTGCTGAGGCATATTATTTATATATTTATGTGATTTTAAAAACAGATAATGGTCGGCTTGAGTGTCCTAAAATCTGCCTTGGGTAGGACGCAGGGATGAGACCATATCCCAGATTGAGGGAGGAAGAGCAAGTGTGGGAGGTGGAGTGAGGGAAGAGGAAGATCGCGCTGTAATCCATATTATATGACGCTGAGAGCGAGGGAATTATTTAAGAAGCTCTTTGTTGTACTCTTTTTGAAAGAGTCATGTGGGGACGGGATGAAGGCGGCCAGTCCTATTATGTGATTTCAATTAAGGGGCTGAAGATTGGAGATTGAGGAATTATGGTTTTTCATGCAGAGCGTATGAAAAATTGAGAGATGTAGACAGGGAGGAGGCGCAGGAGCGAGGAGAGACAGTATTTTCAGGCCAGATGAGTCACCGGTGAGTTTTTGCTCAAAGGATTTGCCTTTAAAGGCTCAAACCTACACATGCCTTTGATGAACTCAAACCGCGCTCTTCACCTTCACAATTTTGGAAATTGATCTTTTACAGCGCTGCTGCACCACGAAGGCTAATTTGCACTCACTGCACTCTCTGGGGCTCGAACACATCGCCAAGCGGTGGAGATGCGACCAGATTATTGCAGCAAATGCTGAATCCAAATTTACAACACGATGCTCAGGTTCAAGGTGAACTCTAGGAGAACTCTAGTTCTGTCTAATTGTCCAACTTTTGCTTCAGTTGGGCCCTACTAGCGAAGGTAAATCTAAATAGCCCTCTGGTGGTGGGTTCAGGTAAGGACACAAGCCCCACCTACACCCAGTATTAAGGGCATGACTGAGTTTAAGCTACCCACTCTAATTTTACTTAAAGATCTTCACCTTCATTGCTTTCAAAGGCTTCATTTTTAGTGGTGATGGGAGGAAACCAACATGTGACAAGTCACACCTCTGAAGTGGCACGAGTGCTCACGTATATTCGCAATAAACGCTGATGTACTTCCAACTTCTCAAGGCATATTTACTTTTTAAATTTGGGGTGTTGGCAAAGTTGCCAAACTCCTTCCCCATTGGGTTTTTTTTTTCCTCCCAGTGCTGTGTTGGGATAGTTTGGAGAGCCTGCCATGTTCCCACAGTGACAGACTGCGGCCCCTCTCTGCCGCGCTCAAGGGCCCTTGAGGCGGCCATTATCTGGACGCCCGCCTCGCTGAGGCATATGGGTAATTACTGAGCTAATAGAGTGATGGAGGGAGAGACAGAGGCGGGAGCCTCGGCCAATTAGATGATGCATTAGTGCTCTGTCTTTTGTAAGCACCTAATGTGTGGGGAAAGGATGAGGTAGATAGAGAAAACGTGTCATCTCTGAAGGGTCAGGATCCTTGAGCAAATGCAAACTCACACACACACACAGAAACACACACACACTCGCACACAGGCACACATGGGTCTGTACAGCCACCTTTACCTGGACTTTACAATTGTTTCCTTTCAAACTACTCTCCAACCTTTACTGCAGTCTTCAGTTTATGCCCAAACATACCCAATTTTCCATTCATACATAAACTTTATTAGTTGATGACGGAAAAAAATACTTGGGCCCCACAACGATGGTCAGATCAAGTCAGGAGCCCGATGTGGACGGTTTGTTGTTCTCTGTTCTCCAAGTGTTTCAGAAATGAAGTCATCATTATTGCTCACTGTGCAGTCAGACACACACGCACACACACACACACACACACACATAGAGTAAATGCAGATGAGTCCAAACAAATGTGGAGACCCTGCCCAGTCTATTGAGGTCTGCTATGAAAATCCACTCCATCAATTACATTAAAGAGGCGGCCTAATGACGGCCACAGCTGTAATCACACTCACATTTTACACCCGCCGTCTTTGTTTTAACCCATTACGACTCCTCTCATAAAGGACAAAAATTCAGAGTTAAGAATTCTTGTTTTTGTCCTGATCCAGGTTTCTCAGCAGGTGATCCAGGCATGTTTTTTTTATTTGGCAGTTGCGTCTGGATTCATTGAATTTGGCAGAAAGAGGAAACAAACGTGTTTTGTTTTTTTCAGTCTTGCATGGATGTTGCATCCTTCAAAAGGACAAGCCCCTAGAAATTTCTGATGAAATCTGTGTTCTGATATTTGTCCTACTAAACAGCGCTGAGGTTTTATACAACCCAGAAATAGCATTGAAATAATTGATCAGAGCTGATTTGGGATCATCGGGATGTTCTGGCGGTGAGATTAGCCCATTCGAACTTGCCCTTTTGTAGATTGTGCAGGCAGGAGTATCTGCGGGGGGGGGGTTCAAGTCTCCTTCAGGAGTTTACTTCAGGCTCAGCTGACTCATGGATGAACAGCCGCTTGTATCCTGAAGCTGGCAGCAACACACGAGCGTTGGAATGCCCGACTGAAGACTCACCACCTGGGGATGTCTCATGTCTTTTTCAAGTGTTTGACTTTTTCTGAACTGTGCACAGTTCTGTCAATCATTAAAAAAAACAATATTAGTATCTTCTCCATATTATTTGTTACTGATTAGATCTCTAATTGATCTAATGACCTGCATTTTTCCTTTATCAGTCCAGTTTACATCACTGAAAGTGCAAATGAAGCCCAAAAAAGACTTTTACAGTGACACACCTACAGGTATATTTGAAGAAGATGCCATTGCATGTGACGCATCATGCTTGGGGTCACTTTTAGTATTTGACTACAATTCAACTTTGGGGAAGTCTTTTTTTCCACTTTATCAGATTTTGTGATGACCTGGATGGATCTAAACAGGCTTATAGATTAGTGTGCAAAATTGCCTCTTAAAACTATGGTTTCGATAACTTTCCCACACCAAACTGTACTTAAAAGGCACCGTCGATGTCAGCAACATTGCTAATCCTCTGTCTGTGCAGCATAAATGTGTGTTGGAAAGATTTACATACTTTACATAAGCCTAACACGCTGTGTAAATACTGCTCTGCAAACAAGATGGTGGATTTATCCTCCTCTTCTGTCCCTGGTTGTTAGTGATACAACTGAGTAACGGACTCTGTGACAGCCAAGCTTCAAACAAAACGCATGCTAATGCGTGACCTGGCTCTCCAGTTTCCCCTCCTGCGATAGAGAAGCCCAGTCCTCAAGTACCGCCAACCTGGTCCTTATTCCATCAATGCGGCAAGGTCCATCAATGGCTCTCCTCTCCCAACATTCAGACACGTAACCCTCCTCAAAATCCTCCAGACAGAAAGCAAGCTCCCCTCCCGCGGCCTCCGCCCCGGGTAAGACTGGTCCCCATCTCCTCTGGGCTGAAGGGCCCTTCAGACGTCTACTGAGAAAGAGCGGCGGGGTGATAAAAAAAAAAAAAAAAGAGGACGAGACGATGAGCAAAGCCCGAAGAGAGGTGAGAAAATGTGTGTGTGTGTGTGGGGGGGGGTGACAGAGAGCTTTGAAAAATCAGAGAAGAAGGTAGAGGAGATGAATATTGCATCAGGCCCCTGAGGTTATGGCTGTAGTTCATGTTGTGTATTAATGTGTGAAGAGCTGGTATTCTCTGTCATGCTAATCTCGCCGCCTTTCTTTGTTGTGCTGGCTGGTGTCTGCGAGTGTCATTGCTCCTCTTCCTCTGCTTTCTTCTCTCCCTTTGGAGTGGACGATCAGAGGCAGTAATAGGGGGTAAACACTGCTGTTGTCTAAAAGGATCACATTTGAATAACTAATACCCTGTAAGCATTAGCATACATTAATTATTCAGCCCCTTCAAAGGTGCTGGCAATTTCCAAATCAGCCCAAGTTTTGTTGTTTTTTTTTTTTTTTAGTTTTATCTTTTTGGTTCTCTTCTCTTTTTTTGTGCCGCTGTTTACGGAAGGGATGCTTCCAGGAATCAGCACACATGAAATATATTTAAAAAAAGAAAACAGGTAGCCTTCGTCAGATCTGCGGACCTGGAGGCGTTAACAGCGGCGCGCCCGTCCTTGTTTAACGTTTTTTTTTATGACATAATTGGAGGGGAAGTTTTCACAGCAGCGAGTTGTGTTCTCCTGATTACTTTATTGGTTCGAAAATCTTGGACGAGGAGAGGAAATTTCGCGAGACCGAGGCGAGCCAGAATTTCCTGGAGGTAGCGTATCGCTGAAGTCTCATTTGGTGTGGATGAAGGGGGGGGGGGGGTGGAGAGGGGGTGTCCTCCTGCCTGTTTATCCACGGTAATCAGGAGTCCGCGGAGCAGGAGCAGAGGCTTGGCAATGAGGGGACCCTGCCACATTAGAGAGGAATGAAGAGCAACGTGCCAAGCCTGGCGCACCAGCACTTCAGACACAGCATCCTTTCTGATTTGGGGGGGAGTAAAAACTTTGGGAAGAGGGGAGCGCGCGGGGGGGGGGGGGGGCGGCAAAACTGTTAATCTGGAGCAAACCGGGCCGATGTTGCAGTTTACTTGCGTTGGTTTTTTTTGGGTTTTTTTTTCCCCTGTTTTCTTCTCTCTGCCCATGAACTTTTGCAGCAAATCAATGGGGAGGAACAAAAGAAGCCGCGGCGGGTTGACAAAGAGGAGAATAGATGGAATGCGGACGACAAGCCACCATCTGCTCTGGAGGATGACCAAAATCTTGACACACTTCAGCAATCCCACAATCCCTTGCTCCAGGAGCGTTCCAGGCACCCCATTCATGCTCTCTCCGAGGCTCCCAGAGTCTGTGTGATTTCCCCCTTTTCTCTACTCCTCAATTAAGTCATTAATTCCTTTCTTCGCCCCCCTCTTAATGACCACAGAGGCACAAACAAGCCCCGGTTGCTTCCTATTGAGGCCCTCTGATTGGGCATAATTGCTGCGAGGGTCTGAGTATGGGGGGGAATGGGAACGGGGGGGGCATTGTTTTTCGAGCAGGGAAGGAGCACGTTAGGTGGGACTCTTCCTCTCTTGACCTGCGCCACAGCGGTGTCAATGACCGCGCGCTGACATCTTGCGTGGATGCGGCACCAACAGTTTCCAGATGATTAAAAAAAAAAAAAAAAAAAAAAACCCAGACAATTCCAGAATTTGATAGAAAAGACAGGAGTGTGCATAAATTTCCATGTTAAGCAGCAGATGTGTTGTCCACCTCCTAATTATTATGACGGATCAGGTCTTCATGCAAGTTTCAAGACTGCCATGTGCAGAGCGCTGGAGGGGGAAAAGGTGCTTCTGTTGGCACAAGAACGAAGCCCAGGTCCAAAAATAAGTGCGGCACGCGTTAATATTTAACACAACCAAGGCCTTTTTCAAACAGTATTTGAAGATTTTTATCTATTTATTTGGT
>CAJVRN010000238.1:5800000-6002500 GCA_911728415.1 Lagocephalus sceleratus | reverse complement strand
CCCACCCTCTACCTTGGACGACATTATCATAAAGCCTAAATAACTAAATAACTCTCAGTGCCCCCCCCTCACACACACACACACACTTTTTTGGACTGCCTCTCCTCGTTTTCCATCCTTCTCTCTCCTCCACCTCCATCACTCGCTGCTTAACATGTGACACGCCGACCGCCTCCCTAATGTGTTGTTTTTTCTAAACTCCAACCTCCCCCCGTCTCCCTTCTTAACCTCCTCCTTTGCCCATTGCCCTGAGGGTGAGTGAGGGCTAGACAGGCTGGGACTGTGACTTGGTGTGTGTGTGTGTGTGTGTGTGTGTGTGTGTGGTAAGGGAATGCGTCTCACTGCCAGGAAGACTTGCACCTCAGAGGAAACAGACAGATTAGCGGGTAGGATCTTGCTCCCAGCGCGGCGTTCAAGCCTCATTCCCAAGAACGTCTCCTTAACAACCGTCACGTTCCCCTCCAGGTCGCCCGGGGCAACCCCCACATTCCCAGACACCAGGAGAGGAGTGATCCGATGGCTCTCTCTCTCCCTCTGCTTTCCCCCGTAGCTTGTGCCGTGACAGGTTTTTTTTTTTCCCATTCTTTTTTTTTAAAGGCTAAAATGGAGACTAAAGACCAGAGACGCTGTCACGGGGAAGAGGACGGTGGTCTTTTGGGGGGGGTCACCGGCTAACAAGCGGCAGCCACAGAAGGTGTGTGTACCCAAGCATGAGGAAACGGTCGAGACAGCTCGGGCCCACTTGGATGAGCGCGGAGCTAATGCTGTGTTAGCCGGCCGCTGACGGCGTGCCTCGGCCTCGCCGCGCCGCCCTTCCACACGGATCACGGGGGCCCGCGGTGCAACGAAAGGAGACACCTCGGGTCTGCGGGGTGTGCGTGTGGGGGGGGGATCTACGGGTGACACATCTTTCGGGCACCGGTTGGGACTCCTTTACCATCTGAGCCGTGACTCACGGGTTATATAAAGAGATCCAACGTGGCGGGGAAGGTGAGCCAGACCGACGCTCGGAGCCAGAATATAACCAGCGCTTTGAAACGAGGTAAATGTGGGGGGGGGGGGGGGGGGGGGGGCTTTCTGCAGCAAGACACCTTGGGTAATTGAAGCTGATGGGGAGTTGAGACACAGCTCAGGGTTGGGAGGCATTTAGACTCAACTTTGTCTGCCCTAGAGAGGCTCCTGCTGAACACCGTCGTTTAGGACCCAACTCGGATTTAAAAAAAAAAAAGAGAGAGAGAGAGAGAGAGAGAGAGAGAGAGAGAGAGAGAGCAGCTCAGCTACGAGCACCGTCACGTTACATCACCGCAAGGGCCGTGAAACTGGGGGGGTGGAGGGGGGGGCAAGGCAGAGCTGATAAAGCCAAGCGCAAAGGGTTCTATCTCTCCCGGCCCCCGGCGGTGTAGACGAGGTTTCGTCGGGACTCGCTGGCGCTACCGATAAAGACGTGGCCGCTCTCCAAGGGGGGTCGGGGGGGGGTCGAGGGGGGTCACGGGCAGCGTTTGTCGCGCCGTAGTCGCGACGTTGGACGGCAGAGCACCACGTAGGACAGCGCTGACCCTAACCCGCTGAAACACACCCACAGACGGGCCGCAGTCGCCCCAAATGAGGACTTCCAGGACCGACGCTGGGTTTTGAGGTGGAAAGCGTTTTGAGGTGGAACACGTTTTGAGGTGGAACACGTTCCACCTCAAAAGCGGCAGAATCCTTATTAAAACGTGTTCAAGCAGTTTTCGAATGCTTCAAGTGTCCCTCTGGGTCTATGAAACGACTGTAGGCAGAGTGGGTGAATTATGTTAATGTCTCCTGTGTTCATTCATATTTTAGACCATCGCGTGTCCCTAAAATATCTTTTGAAATTAGGCGCGCGGACAAAACTGAGAGTTTTCTTTTCTAAAGCGGTAATAACGACGGTGGAGCTTCAACAGGGAAACGATATCTTCCCCTCCACCACGATGCCGTTCACCTGCGCTTGCTGATTCCGGTGATGCACCCTGCGCGCGTGCTCGTGGGTGTCGTGGGTGTGTGTGTGTGTGTGTGTGCAGCTAAAGGAATGTGTGTTTGTGTCTATGGGGGGGAATTATGAAGAGGCATTGTGTCTCCTCATAATGACATCATGGCTCTGACAGAAGCTGGAGAAGATGCCCGGGGACTCAGAGCGGAACTCTTCAGCTCGGTGCAAGTGTGTGTGTGCGTGCGGGTGTGTGTGTGTGTCTGTCTGTCCCTGGGCTACAGGAGTCCTCCTGGGCTTTGTGAACGAAAGTCAAAGCGTCAAAGACAAAAACAAAGCCTGACCAACAGCAATATGAAGCAGAGGGCAGGCCATTTGGCTGCTGCCCGCCCGCTCGCTGGGGTCTGCGTGGCAGGCACCGGGGCCGAGCATTTGGGGAGGGGGCAAAGCTGCAGAGAAAGAGAGAGGCAGGTCCAGGAAGTTGCAGCAGGGGTTCAAGGGTCAATTCAGCCTGCAGGACCGGGTGATGTTTTCAGGCCTCAGAACGAGAGGCCCGTGTTGCATCATGGGAGTCCTTGGCGCGTCCTCTCGATCTTGCCTGTGACTAGACGGACTCTTCCCTGTGGCTTTGTGCGCGCGCACACACCCAAACACACAGTGAAGGAGGAAGTGTTCATGTGCTTTTCTATTGTTTTTTTTTGTGCGTTTACCCTCTACAATAACACAAAAGTAGCGAAAAACTTCAATTACACAAGTTTTCTGTTATTAAGCGATAACAGATCTTAAATCTCATATTGGCAAAACAGAGCTAAAATCCTGCCCATTGGAAATTTATGATTCCTAATTCTTCCTAAAATGGTTAGGAACCATCTTAAAACCTTTTTAAACAAGGCTGTGAGCTTCAGAGGTGAGCTTGATTTCACATTTATCAGACAAATTATTGTCTGAGGTCAGCCTCTGAAGCTCCCCTCTCCCACTGGGGGAACGTCTTCCCGTCCAGCACCTCCGGACGCGCTCGGAGTCCATCGCCAATGCATCACAGTCACATGTGAGCGAGATTGACAGGCTTCCTCTCTAAGCCGAGGCGAACCTCTCGCCCTGAGTGTGTGTGTAATGAGAGGCGGGTCTGATGACGAGCACTAATCAGCCCAGACTCCTGACCCCGTGGCGGTGGGGCTGACAAGGGAATACTCCCCCCCCGTGCACATGTGCTTGTGATTCCAGGTAAAAAGGTCTTAAAAAAAAAAAAAGATAAAGAGAACATTTCTGCCAGCTTGCAATTGATACAATAATTCAAATATCCATATATATATATATTTTATTTTTTGCAGGACAGTATGTGCTATGGGTTTATTGAGGCACGTGTGTGCTTGTATGTGTGTGTGTGCTTGTATGTGTGTGTGTGTGTTGGTTTGCATCACTGTCAGTGTGACAGCCAGCAGGCGTGACAGCGGCTTTCTAAGAGTATCATCGGCAGCCGTAGCCTCAGAAAAACCACCGCCGGACGGCCCCTCGCACAGGAGGGGGAGAAAAAAAAAAAAAAAAAAAAAAAAAAAAGCATAAAAGGAGGACGAGCGCCACGCACTGATCCACGTCTCTTTATTTTTTTTACCCAGAATGCACCGACCGACCGGAGCGAGCATTCGAATGAAAACGTGCTAGTGGAGCGCAGCATCGACGGAGCCGTGAATTTTAATGTGTCGTCCTCTTTTATGTCATATATATATATAAAAAAAAAAATAATCACAATTAATTAAATATCTGAAATATTTTCATACAAATAAAAAAAAAAGAAATCACACATAGGCAAAAGTAAAACAAGCAGAAAACACAGACGAGGCAATAAGATTGGGGGTCAGACTTGGCGTCACGGGTCAGTGATTTTTCAAAAGATAAATAATTCTTACATGCAAAGTTCAATCTAAACTGGCTTAAATCAACTTTAAAATAACTTAACCTCACTGCCTAAAAGGTACGACCTTGTTAAATCTTGCATAGTGTCGACTGTGGGTTTGTCTCTATGAGCTTGTTGGCGGCGTAGAAAAGTTGCAGGAAATCAGATTTTTTTTTTTTTTTGTTCGTTTGATTCTTGGTTCGAGCGAGGCGTCTACGTAAGTTAAGAAGCTGTTTGGCTTGTGGCTAATCTCACCGGGCACTGTGAGGAACGGGCAGAGGTGGCAGCAAGGACGATAGTGTGCACGGAGAGGCCGTCCCGCTGACGGGGGGGGACCATGCAGTGTTGGGTGAGTGGAGTGTTACGGGAAAATGTCACCTTTCCGTTTTGCGTGTTCTGTGTTGGCTAAAAGCGTGTCCTGACTCTTCACACGGGTGCGTTCTGTAGAAATTATTGCGCCGCACACAGTTTTTAAGTGTTCCCTGCACAGATCACCTTGTCCACTAAAGCTTGTGGGAGGTACAGAAACTATTTACAGGGAAGATGATACTTGGCAACGTCCGTCAGTCCAAAAAAAAAAAAAAAAAAGAACAAAAATAAAGTCACATCAAATGGAGGGCTGTGGAGTGACGTGCAGTCTGAATGAACGGTACACCTCAGAGTGTCGTTTTGTTCTGTCTCGCGATGCTCGCCGTCTATTTGGGCCAGTCCATGTTGACAAAGAAAGGGTGGGATTTGATATCGTCCACGCCTGCCACGCCCGCTCCCAGTCGTTCCACTGGGTTGTACTGGAGCAACTGCACAGGACATGAGAGAGAAATGATTATCTGAACAAACACAAGCGAGGCTCTGCTGGTTCCTTATATGGCTTTAGCCGCATTTATGCGGGACTTTGTGGGATGTTTGGTGTCATTTCTGGAGGCTCATTTAAATATCAAACATAAGCAGAGCTGATCCTGAACCTCCTCACCTGCTCCAGCAGGGATCTGGCCTCCTCTGAAACCAGCTCGGGGATGTTGAGAGTGGTGTGGCGGCCGATTCCCGCTGGATGGCACCGCAGCAGCGACTGCGCAAGGGACGGAGGGGTGGAAAGAACAGATAGCCATGAAGGAAAACAAAGAAAAACCCGACGGGGCGAGGGCTCAAGAGTCAGATACGCTGACGCCCGCCGAGCAGAGGGGTCAGCGTGGGAGCAGCGGGAGCGGACAAATGGGAGGAGGCTGAAGAGGCGGAGCACCTGAAACAACACTGATCGCACCAACTACAACAAGATCACGATTCAACTTTCAACTACTGTTGCTCTTTCTTGGAAGCGCTGAGTGACAAAAAAAAAAAAAAAAAAGACATATTTACATTAAACATCTGGCGCAGCGGCGACTTCTCTGGAAAAAGTCGAATACGAGGAATCTTTGCGTTCACGGGCGGAAAAAAAAAAAAAACGGAAATATAAGGTCATGAGGGAGAGAGAAGAAGTGCAAGTGCTTTTCCAACCATGCAACGCAGCGCTGTTGTTAAAATAATTGACAATAATGACTGTAATGACCGTGCAGCAGAAGCACATCTTCAGCTGACAAAAGCTAGAAACGCGTGTGGCGGGAGGAAGCGGACCCTCTCTGCTTTTTTTTTTTTTTTTTTTTTTTTCCTTTTTTCCCTCCCCATTAGTTGGCTTTTCCCTCCCTCTCGCTCTCTTTCTCTGCTGCTGCGGGAGTTCTGGCCGCGTTCCTAGCTGCAGCCAAGACTGCTCCGGGCGAGATCTTATCCTGCAAGGATCAAGAGACACTATGTGCGCCCGAGTGTGTGTATCCTTGCCAGGACCGTACACAGACATAATCATCAAAGGAGACATCTGTGCGACTGACTTTTTTTTCCCAGGTAAGTGGGTGTGTATTGTTCAACATAATAGCGCTAACCTAACACCCTAAATCATGTTTGGGCAATTGGCGGGAACAACTGATACAGCTGATATGAAAACATGCCTGCTGGCAAGCAGTTAGAATTTATTCAAATTTAATAGACAATAAAAATAATAAGGGGACTCGCTGCACCTGCGCTGGCTGTAGCTGTGATGCTACTGTGCGGTTTTGTCCTTCAAGTATGTAAAGTTATAATTAGCGTGCGCGCTGTTGTGTTCAGGACACAAAAGGCTTCCCTTCCTCTTAAAAGACCGGCCCTCAGACGGTCCTGATGGCCCGGCGCCTTGAGAGCTGGCCCGGTCTTCACCTTCCCCGCCGACCCGGGGTCGGCGTGCTCGGTGCCCAGCGCTGCTCCAGGAGCCAGCGAAGGACGCCCCGGTGAGATCTGACCCACTGGCCCGGCAGATGGAGCTCGGAAAGTCACACCGTACGCCCCCTGGTATTCCCCAGGAACTGGGGGGGAGGCCGGAGCCAAGACGCGCTTCACACGCAAACAACAAGCGCCACCTACTCCCACGCACGCGACCGCGCAACCTGGCGCTGCCGCGGAGAGCGTGACGGAGGTGGGAGCCAAGACACCTGCGCGTCACTGGTAACACCTCAGCGACAAAGGTTTGACTCACCGTGCCAGTTAGGAGTTCAAACAGGATGGCGCCCAAACTCCACCAATCACAGGCCGCCGTCTCCTCGCCGATCCCTCCCACTTCTGAAACAAGAGAACACCGGATGTATCCGTAACTTCAGAAGTTCCCGGTGAGAGATGCAGAGATCCTGGAAGTTACTAATCAAAAGTAATTATTCATTTAGAGGTCCAACACTTGAATTCATTCAAGTGGATGTGCGATGAGACATTGAAAGCCTTTAAATTCACAACATTAATTATTTTGTTTTTCACTGAAGTGACAAAATCAGGCCCGAAACGTGCACAAAGCACGGACACAGTCGCGCACGGGCGTACACACAAACAAGTGTGTGTCTCATAAAAGGCTGATTTGCATAATAAAAAAGCAGTTAAATTGAGAAAACCGTCTGCTGCAACTTCACACCATCTGCATGACCTGACCTCAAACACGCACACGTACGCACGCACGCGCACACACACATACACACACACACACACACATACACACACATTAAGACGTAAAGGAGGAAGAAATGAGAACAAACACCACAACAGTTTTGGTTCAGGTTGCTTTCATTCAGGTTGTACACATCTCCCCCTCTTTTTCACAAATCCAGTAGGCTGTGTGTTGATAAATCACAGAGTGGGATAAAAACTATCTTTAACCCATTTACAAATAACTGTTTTAATTAATTAAAAAAGACAAAGCTGACTACTGAAATAACTACAAAGCTCTTTTATGATATTTTGTTTGTTAATAAACCCTGCACTTTTGGGAGCTCTGTCTTAATCACGATCGACTTATAGTACGCAAAGACTACACACCACACAGCATGGCACTGTTGATTTGAGGATTAAAAATACAGTTTCTCCTTTTCCACTTCATGGTCCGCTCCACTCGCAGAGGGCATGTTGGGACTCCACAGATTAAGTGAGACAAACCAACAGTTTGTTAAAGTCAAAGTTTATATACTGTGTGCATGGGTGTGTGTCTGTGCGTGTGCGTGCGTGCGTGCGTGTGTGAGCTCCGCTGGGTACCAGATGGCCTCTTGTGCTGCTCAGCTTCACTCTGCGCTGCTCTTGCTGGAGAGGGCCGGGGCCCAGGGTCAGGGCTGTGTGTGCCCAGGGACCAGGCTCCTCAGCTGGCTGAACACAAGAGACAAAGACCCCCCGTCTCCCAGAGGCCTGTGCGGCTCTCTTGCAGTTAAGGTTAGAGAGGTCTATGATACGCGCTGCATGTCTGGTGTGTAGACACGCGCATAGGCACACCAGTGTAAATACACACAAACAAACACACGCACGCACACACACACACACACACAGCCAACTGAGCAACCAGTCTTCAGGCCTCCCCAGGACCACTGTTTTGACAGCCAAGGAGAGAAGATTGTCATTGAACGGACTAGTGATACCTGCGCGTTTAAAAGCTGGAGGGGAGATACGCACACACACGCGTCTCAGAGCAAGGTCGATGTCATCACAATGGATTAATGTCTGAGGAGCTGCGGGGAGAGTACAGTGGAGCTGGCTACACTTACCGCTCTGTCAGAGCGAGGCAGGGAGAGCAGGAGACAGAAAGAGGATGGGAAAGGAGAATTAACTGCAACCACAGGCCATGGGTCATTCAACCAACCCCCCCACACACACCCACACACACACACACACACACACACACACACACACACACACACACACACACACACACACACACACACACACACACACACACACACACACACACACACACACACACACACACACACACACACACACACACACACACACACACACCTCCCAAACCACTGGACTGATGCGTACAATCCGACAGCAACTTCTTGAACGGTACGTTTAAAATAATAATCACAAGGACTCAAAGAAAACAAACGGATACTGAGAAGTTCAGATAAAACAATACATCGCGTTCACCCCGCGGCCTCCTCTTCCCTTTCCCCTCAGCCCAGAAGTTCCCCCCACCACGCATCATATCTTATTCACAATCCATCTCCTCCCTCCTGGGGACCACAAGGAACTTGCTTGCTCTTCTCCTCTTTCACCGACTTCCCTAAAAGCCTAACCGACGGTCATTGTTGGTGGAGGAAGTAAGCTGCGCTCAGGTAGGAAGTAAGGAGGCATGTGCACGGGTCTTGTCTCACACACACACACACACACATTTCAAACGTGTGAGGTGAGAGCCTGCACGTTTGAATTGTGTGTATGTGTATATATGTGTGTGTCTTGCCTCACACACACACAGACACACACACACATTTCAAACGTTCAAATGTGCGAGGTGACTGCTCTGACCAAAATGGGAACTAAAGTTTATCTCCCACAGATCTTCATGATCAGATTAAAGGAAAAAAAAGTACTGATAAGGAACAATGACTGTGATGACAAATAACACAGAGGGGGAAGAATACAGTGAATTTCCCATTTCTTACACACTGGACACAATCGATCACAACCAGGCTTCCCGCTCCACAGCAAAATAAACAATTGCTCTGGGCTTTTTCTTTTTTTTTTTCTTATAAGAGAACAAAATATCAGACATCTGATGTTGATGGATCATGATGAAACGGTGAGAAAGTAAATAAGCACAAGGGCAGAATAAATAGAATAATACCCTGATGCAGTATTTTCCAAGTCCACTCCCGTGTTATTTGGGTGTGAATGCGTGTGCTTTAAAAACATGTTTCTCTCCTTCACACACAGACACAGACACAGACACACACACACACACACACACGCAGGGCAGACCCCCTGCTAGCTTTCTGGCAAACATTCATAAATCTGTCATCAGGAATGAAGCCATCACTAGGGTTGACCCTGTCTGGATAAACTGCAATACATAACAAGGGCAGGACAGACACACACTCTCTAACCTCCAGTGTGTGTGAGCGTGTGTTCTCAAAGACAGGCAGATAGGTGGGGGGGTGAATGTAGTAAGTGCAAGTAAATGAAAGCTGGAAATGCGGACGCCTTTTAAAATATGTGTAAATAAATCAATTATTAATGAATAAAGGGAAAATGGCTGGCAAATAAATCTGAAAAAGTTCTCAGATGACTGAGAAGAAGAAAAATGATGTGCTGGAGGAAATGCAGCTTAGATGTGGCATAATACACCCCCTATTGGCCACTTAAGGCTGTGACATAAAAAATCCACATAAGGTCAACATTAATTCTAAAGTTATTTAGATCTTTCACACCAGATGAGCATTACACATCGTTGACAGCTAGATTTATTTTATTATTAGCATTACTTCACATGTAGCTACTTAAATATATTACTTGTAGGGGATGCTGTCTTAAACAGTTTACATTGTTAAATAATAGACCGCGTGCTTGGCCTGTAGGTCTACATGCTTCTGTTTCCATCGGTCAGCTTTGAAACATGCTGCTGCTAAGTAAATAAAAACACACACTTTAGATATTAGATGGAGCAGTTGTTGCTTTCAGATTTATTACAACAGTGGCGTACTGTATGGCCTGGTCGCAAGGATTTGATTTAAATCTGAAGTGACCTTCTGGGCTCTAGAGAGGATGAACAGGAGTGATAACATGAGTGCGAGGGGAAAATGAGCGGGCACGAGGCTCGCCGTGGGAAAATTGTAAAGAATATTCGTTACGTGGCGCCGTGCAAAAATGAGCGCGAGTAGTGGGAAGCAGGACCGAACTGAAAACCTGATACAGACGTTACATTTTTCCAGGGATGGAACAGGCACACCAGCATGAGCATGCACACACACACACACACACACTCGCTAAACTGGGGACAGGGTTGTGTGGTACAGTAGCAGTTTGTTTAGGCAGCTTGTAAACAGCGTGCCAGAACTGCCACAAGCCTGCTGGACAAACGCGGACCTGCTGACGCTCAATGTTGCACAACAGCGCACTCTACAGGACGATCCCCAAATTGCAGTCATCTTCAGATCCAAAAAAAAAAAAAGCAGTGAACACAGACGCGTGAACGTTTGCCGTTTGTCCTTAAGAAGTGAACACTCAACATGTTGATTTATATGTGAAATTGCACTGAGGTGAGTCCATAACTAAACTGTTCTGTTACATGTGGTCCATTCACAACAGGATGCCAAATTAGTTTCATCTTGTCCATCTTGGAGACTGCGAACCAGTCTTATCTGTTTTTACACTAAAAAAGGTTTTTACACACTTGAGTGATTCGTGTTTGACTATGAATGAGGGTTTTGTGACCATGGGAAAGTGGCCTACTTATGGTCCTGCATGCCTGCATAAAATTAACCCCCTCATAAACCTCTTAACTCTCACAAACATACGCATGAATAAGAGAAGGATGCACGCATCACAGACGTTCCTGTTGGTGTATGTTACATGTAAATGACCCACCTGGCGCACAGTACATGTTGGAAATGGCTTCTCTGTCACAGGATTCCGCCACATCCACCCAGCTACAGAAGTATGTGAGCTGAACGTGACCTGGGGAGAGAGCGAAGGCGTCACTCGCGTTTAGCTCCTCTGCGGGCCGTTCGCTTTCCTCAGGTTTCTTTCCTCCATTCCTTTCTGCTGCGCTGCATCCCTCTGCGAGCTTTTCAAGCAAACAGCCCCTGCGATTACTCCTGTTTAGGAGCTCCCCGTTAACGCCATCATTAGAACTAATGGTGTCATTAGGTAGCAGTGGCCATTAGCCTGGGCTAGTCAGACTGATGCACAACACTACACCACTGATGGGCCCTTCAGAACAATAATTACCACCAGGCAGATGAAAACAGCCACTCACGTAATTAGATGCTTGTTGATAACGAGGTAAAGAGATGACTGCGGGACGACAAAGGAAGGTTTAGGAGATTCTGCGACCAATCTGCCAGTAGCGGTTGTCTCACCTTGGTGGTCGAGCAGGATGTTGTTGGGGTTCAGGTCTCGACAGATGATGCCCTCCTGGTGCAGAGAGTCCAGGGCCGCCACCATCTCCGCCGCCCAGCACCTCACCAGCTCCTCCGGGATATGGGCTTGGGACGCGGCTAAGGACAGCTCGTCCAGCTGCGCAAACAGCAGCGACACCTCTTTATCGAATTCAGAGCCCCCTGGACCGCAAATAACTCCTGAGGAACCCTTCGCCGCTGCCTGGGCCTCAGTCCCACTCGAGGGGCTGAAGCTTGTGCTGTGACCACAGGGGCGTGAAACCAGGCCTGTGTTCACATTTGGACTGTCCTCGTGTTGCTCATTAAGCGAGTCAGTAACTGGAAGATCAATATCTTGGCACGCTGCATCGGAAATGATAGTTTTATAGGTTTTCTCGTGCTTGAGTGCAGCAGAGAAGTCGTCCAACATCGAGCTGATGGGAGAAGACGACGCTGCACTGGTGTCACACGTTGCGGAGGCTGTATGGAGAGAGGACAGCTCCTGCTCCAGCGGCAGCTCCTGCTCCTCTTCAGGCTGGATGAGAAGTTGGAGAACGTCGGGCTGGGTGAACTTCTGGGGAGAAGCTGTAGCCTCGAGGCCCAGAATCACTCCAGAAGTCTCCAACTCCACCTGCGAAGAGTGCGCGGCTCCGCTCGGCACGGGCAGGTTGACCAACAGGTCCGGGGGGTGACCCTCGTCCTCCACCGCCGCCTCTTTGAAGGAGATGACTGGCACCGAGTCGTTGGAACCCTTATCGCTACAGTCCAGACCCCAAAGCTCCCCGCTGTGGACCCCGACCTCCTGAGCCAGCTCCGGAGGGCCCTCGGTGACATCCGAGCCCAGGTCGGACGTGGAAAAGATGGGGGCAGACTTCTGAGAGAGCTGGTGCTCTCCGAAGTCGAGACAAGTTGCCTCACTTGCGCTGTCCTTGCTGTCGATCCGGAAAAACTCCATGGGCGTGTGCTTGGACTGATCCAGGGTCAGAGGCACGGCTGGGGAGGGCAGAGGACTGAAGACTTCACCGGGATCTTGCCCATCGTCACGATATTGCTCGTGGCCGCCTTTCGACGACTCCGTAAAAAAGCCGAGTTCCTGAGAGCTGATGGGTGAAGAGAGGCTGTCGTTGCTGAGCAGGGATCGGCTGCGGGAGGAAGTGGTGGCGGTCCCCGCGGGGACTTCTAGAGACAGCATGTCCTGTTCACTCCTCTCGTCCTGCTCTTCCAACACGTCTGCGTCCACCTTCTCCTGTTCGTACTCGTTGCAAAGCGCCAGATAGCTGTTGGTGCACTCTTCATCCGACACCGCTCCCGAGTCCAACTCTTCGTTCAGCCTGGGGAGGAGCGCCGCTTTCGGAATAGAAGCGGCGGCGCTCTCCTCCGAGACCGACTCGGGACAGGCGGCGGGCCCGGAACCGGAAGAGATGGAGTCTAAGTCCAGCTGTGGTAACGCATGCTGCGGAGAACAAACCGCTGCCGTGTGGGTCTTCTGGATGAAAGGAATGTCAAAACTCTCCTCCTGGCTGGAATTGCGAAGGTATTTTCCAATGTGAGACCACAGTTTCCCACCTACGGGTTCAAAAAACAGAGAATTAAAGAAGAAAATTCTGGAGAAATACAGAAAATCAAAAGCAACACGCAATTAAATTGTGTTTAGGCAATGAAAATGTATTATCGTGCATCACTAATTGATTTAAATATATATGATTTAACAGGTCGTTACCACAAAGGTCACCGAAAACTCTTTATGAGTGGGAGTTCTTGTCTAGTTCCCTAATTTAGAGAGCTCATCAAGCTCAATTTTATTGTCTTCTCAGAGGCAGATAACTCAGTTTTCTGCCCATGAAAACTTATCCCAATGACAAAATTTGGTTTTATGCCAATTTATCTAAATTAGGTTTATGTGTGTTTTATACTCGCCGTGCCATTTTAGCATTATGGCTTCCCTCTGTCTTAGAGATGCACGCACAGCTGTAACGGCAGCGATCGGAAGCCGGCATCTGTTGTGCGTGATGAGAATGGATCGGGAGGTGAAAATGATGATAACGATGGCGGGGCAGCTCGGTGGCTTAGAAAGTAAAATCATCCACATTATTTTGCGTAATGTCACTCAGGTCACTGCCTCCCTCCCTCCGCCTGTCTATCCTGATTCTGTGCAAGTACCTGACAGACGCGCAAGGAACCAGAAGTACCCAGGGAGACCCTAAAGCCGAACAACTGGGCTCCAATAATAAAAGTAAACATTAGTGAATGTTGGCAGAGGTTTGACGCAGCCATTATGTATCTGTAAGTGAGCCTTTTTTATTTCACTAGTTAGATTATGCTGATGAGTCTCATATCATCAATACTGTCCCCTAATATTACAGTGCAATGAGGAATAGGGGATAGGACGTGTGTGTTGTGTGTGTGTGTGTGCGTGTGGGGGTGGGGGTCATACCTCACTAACACACAACCTTAGACATATCCTAGAACAAGTGATACGAAAAAAGGCCCAGGTGTTAGCGTTTGCTAATGAAGCGCAGCACCACCTGGTAGTCAGAATAATGGCCTGTGACACACACCCGTCTCAATCTAACATCTGTCCAAGACAAGGGCAGAGAGGAGAGAGGAGAGAGGAGAGAGGAGAGGAGAGGAGGAGAGGAGAGGAGAGGAGAGGAGAGGAGAGGAGAGGAGAGGAGAGGAGGAGAGGAGAGGAGAGGACAGGACACAAACAAGAGGGGACGCTGATGCCACAAGCACGAGGTGTTTACCTTCAGCATACTGTAGCAGTAGGAAAACTGCGTCTTCAGCAACGATGAACTTCCTCAGCTGCACCATGTGGGGCACAGAGTGAGGCACGATTGTCCTCTTAATCCGCCCGCAGTCACTGCTCTTCCTCAGGCCCTGCAGGAGCAAAGATACACGGTGAGGAATCAAGTTCAGACAGGCAAAGACACGGAGAAACAAAGAGAAAAGATTAACCACACAAGTCAAACTACAAGGAAATGAAAAAGTAAAAAGGTGCTCGCTTTTCCTTTTATTCTGGAGTCCAGCCAAGGAGAAAGCTCCCATTAAAGAGATGCCAAATATGCCCCACGGCAAGCTGAAGTCACTGGATTCATCAAGCCACATACAGAACACGACTTTAAGAGGAGCATGCAGATCTATCAGGGCTACACGTGAAGTTCACTTTGGCCGTGACAGTGTGTGTGTGTGTGTGTGTGTGTGTGTGTGTGTGTGTGTGTGTGTGTGTGTGTGTGTGTGTGTGTGTGTGTGTGTGTGTGTAGGAGTAGTTATCTATGCCCACTCTGTGCGTTGGCATCTGGCACATGTCTCACACCTGAGAGCAGAGGAGCTGACGGGGACAGACCCATTAGAATCAATTACAGCGGTCACACACAGGGGCTGCTGGCACACTTAGAACAACAAGGATGCAGAGAACACACACACAAACGTACACACACACAGTGATAAACACCACGTACTTTGAGGATGAATGTCTCTTGTGTCATCTTGTCCATGACCAAAAGTACCTGCAATAAAAGATCTCTATTAATTTCAGATAGAAACAGTTTGGATGGTTTTGGAACTTCTAAGCTCTTTTAGATGATTATTATAGTGTAGAAAAAAAAAAGCCCAAATGCTGATTTGCTTCGAAAATATTTCACTTCTGCAGCTCTCAATAATCTTAAAATAGGATGGGTCATGTGACAAACAGATATTCACATTCCTGCTTATTTTATTTTCTTGAATTTACTGATTTAAAACACATCTGTTCATTTTCTGCAGTCTCCCTCTTCCTGATATCTCCATTTCCTCCCTCCTCTCCCTGACAACTCCATTGCTCCTCTGCTCCCTTGGCCTCTCGCGGGAGAGCTGGAGCATATGTGTGTGAGCCATTCGGGCTTCCGCGTCTGTTTTGTGGGTGCGTTCTCTCCGCGTGACCCTGGTGGGGAGCGGACAGGTGCTGGCTAAATGGATATGAATGGAGTTGTGAGTAAACAGAGCACCGCAGCTAGCCAGGGCGCTAATATAATTAAGATACAAACATCAGGGAAGGGGGGGGGGGTGGGGAAGAGGGGCAGCAGGGTAGGAGCTCTCTCCATCTGTCCCTCTGTCCCTATTAAAAATGAACGAAGGAAGGAAGAGGAGGATGGAAAGAGAGATTAAACCAGATGATTTCTGGATGACAGAGATCACATTTTTAATCATTTTGTCCATCCTGTGTGTGTCTCTGTTGAGTGGCACATGTTGGTGTTGTGTCAACATTTTCCTTGGGGTTTTGCGGGTGTGGAGGATGAGCATCATTGACTCGATGTTGTGTGCCGCTCTTTGAGCCGCCTGCCAAGTCATTTCATGGCTGAGCGGTGAAGTTGCTTCGATGGCAGCTGGTTGAGTGGACCGGCAACCTAAACTGACCTTGTGGCGGCCATAACTGACGACGAGGATACACACACCCAGCCTTTAACACACCATCCAGCCAATCTATTACATTTTATCACCGCAGATAAAAGAGACGGCTGAAGCAGGGAAGGACATGAGAGGAGAAACAGAAGGATGGATGGACTCCTCAGGGAATTCAACTAAAACATTTCTATAATAAACACCAAGAAAAAATAAGGCAGAGAATAGTTGTATTTTAAATTAAACTTAAATTCATTAACTATTCGAAAGAGTGCAGCAGTTTAGATATAAACTGACCTTATCTATGACGCCCAGCACCCTGTAGGCTCTCAGCTCCTCAGAAGGACTCTGGTAGCTCCCTCTGCTGGTGGATGGGCAGCACTGCACCCCCAAAGCCTTGGGCAACACAAACGATGGAATCAGCAATAATTAAATCAATTGAATTTACATTCAAAATAATCAGTTTCATGTGTAAGGATTTATTTTAGGAACTCGTGACTTCAATCACCACCGTCTGTGTCGATCCTTGACCCATGCCGCTTTTCAGATGCTGACTGGCTATCTGCTCTGCCCGCATCAAGTACTCGGCCGTCTTCTTCTTCACTGCCTCTCGTCGCGTTGGACTGGGCTCACCTGAGGAAAGGACAGGCGAACGATTCAGGTAAATGTGTAAATACACGAGTCCCCAATATCTGATCTGTTTTAAATGAAGATAAAGGAAATAACATCCCGCCCAGCTCTCTCAAACTAACCTTGCACTCCCTGAAGCAGCAGGTCCACGCCGTTGCGGTAGCAGGAGAAAGCGGCGTGGAAGTCCTGCTCTTTCTCCTTCTGCACGGCCAACGAGATGAGCTCGCTCGCTCTGTCCAGGTAGTCCGACTTTGCGTCTTTGGAGGCGCCGCCTTTCTTCAAACCACCGGAAAAAAGCAGCGATCGCCCTGGCCTGACCTCTGGGTTCGGGGTTGAGGAGGAGACGGGAGACGGGGTGCGGCGGTCGTGCAGGGAGGGCAAGCGAGGGCTGTTGCTAAGTTTGGCGGCTCCCCCTTGTGGGTAGTTTGGGGAGGTGCGACCTGAGGCCATGCCATCGTCCAGATCAGCCAAAGAGTCTGTTTCCACAGCCTGGGAGGTCAGGTCGCTGTCACAGGACAGGCCTAGATGCGGCAAAGCAGAAGAGCACACATCTTTTCTACAAACTATATACGGCAACTAAAACAAAGTAAGGGGAAGGAACTTACCTCCATACTCAGAAGTGATGGTCAAATCCTCTGCACCACTGTTGTCTCTTTGTACTAAAAAAACATTTGGACACACACTCTCTGTGAACCGTCTTAGACACTTATTTCTTAACTAAAAAGGAGTATCGTATTTACCGTCAGAACTGCAGTCTGATAAACTGTCAGCTAGGAAGTCGGCGAGGGGCTCAGCTGGTCCAATCAGCTCCGACCCGTCGTGAACCTCACCCCCCTTTTAAAAGTGTGAAAACGTTTCAGTCAACAAGCACATGTGGGTTTCTGCGAGTTCCTGTTTTGCATACCCTGAAAAACTCTTGAATGTGTTGGCTGTTGTAGAGCGCAGGAATATTCGCAGAGAACTGTAACAGGTCCTCGGAGCACTGTCTTCTTTCCTCTATTACCGAGTCATCAAAACGACCTGCACGTAGAGTCAATACACTTACATGCCTTCTGATAGGAAAGGTCTCCTCTCAAAAAGCATGAAAATACGAAACGGTTAATTCAGTTGAACAAATTAGTTTCTTGAGATACAGCCTTTATCCAGTAAATTAACATTATCACTATGACTTCAACAAGGAATGTGTTGTTTATGCTGAACTCCTACATGTTAATATTCTGCTGTATTGTCAACTTTATTCCACCATCTAGTGGTTGGAGTGCAAACATCCATGTCTTGATAATTGCTAAGGCCAGGTTTAGTTTTAGAAATATAAAAAAAAGAGATGTTTAAGATGATGAAGGTGATTCCATTCTTACCAAAGACTTTGGCTCTGGCAAAGGGAGGAAACAGCTCAGACTGGCTGCACAGAGTTTTGTGAAGCTGCCAGAGGTTTTGATGAAGCTTCCGGAAGTCACTGTATCTCTTCCACACTGTTATCTGCAGATGAGAAGATAAAGAGATGGAGGGGAAGAAGAAAGAGAAGTTGGGCAACGGGTCTTTGGTGGGTATGAGGCTGTAAAAACTGCCTATCGCATTTTCCAAGTCTTCTTCAACAAAGAATCCTTTCTACATGCCACAAACTTCTGCAAAGGTGGCATGAAATAATCTCAAAACGGTAGATTAAACCCCTAAACTGTGACATTTACATCCAGAACTCGGAGCCAGAGTAGAGCTGAGGAAAAAAGCTGGAGTCAAAATGAATGATAAGAGTGTGTGGCAAAAGCTGATGGAGTTATTAACATCATGCCTCCTGCATTAGTGCTGCCTGCAGACTAGAGTACATTCCACTGTTTTACATGTGAAAGAATGAGTCCTTTTACAGCATTTCTACAGACAAACCACACAAGCGAGACAAAAATGTGGGGAAAAGGGCAAAAAAAAACGCAATACGTATCATTAGCAACAGATGAATTCCTTAATGTTTCATAAGATCAATGGCGTCTCACCTCTTGGACATCCTCTGGGTTCTTCCTGGAAATTATCTGTACAAAGGGAGGATAAAACACATCATGGTCAGGGAAATATCCGCTGGAAAGGTTTCCCCGAGCTGCCGGCGCGGGAACGAGACAACGGGTGTGTTATTGAACCAGTGACTCCAGTCTTCAGTGGTGGATGGAGACATCACCAACTTTGACAGGAGGCAGGAACAAGAAAAAGAGAGGGGGGGAGGGCTGATCTAAGTCATGTGGGAGGATGTCTCGGAGTCACTCCACACTGCTCACAGCCTGGCAAACGTGTGAATGAGTTCGCCTTCTTCTCCCCCAGGACCTTGAGAATCGTTGGATCACTGGCAGGTTCATCTCACTGACACACACCTTGGGGGATCTTTTTTGTGGACTTGAACACTGCAGAGCTTTATTTACCCACGTCAGGCTTTTAGCACCCCCCCAGCCAGATGAATGATTTAATCACCAGGGTCCATTAAAGCACTGTTTTACTGGTGATTCTATCCTGTTTCAGCCTCATCTCTTCAGTCTTGTTGTTACACTAAACACCAGGCTAGCGATCTGGATAGGGGAGCTACAAAAAAAAGGCGAAAAGCAGGAATTAAATTCCATGTTCCTTTGTTGATATGTGTTCGTAACCCCCGAGCTGTAAGGATCTTTTGTATCCCCGTCTCGATGTTTTAAAGCTGCCCAGCGAGCTAAACCGACGTCATTCGGGGACTGTCAACAGCTAGCACTTAGCCTAGCTTCCCCTAGCGGACCCAGCCTCCGTTCACGTACCCTGGCGGTGACTTTGTACACGGTGTAGCCCTTCGGGTGCTTTTTCGGCTCCGTGACAGTGTAAAAGCGAGCGAGGTCTCCTTTCTCCCGCTGCGATATCATCCTGATGGAGCCCGCATCGCCACGGACCACAGCCGGCTAGCCGCACATTCATTCACTGACAGCCGCGGCTGGAGCGCCCCCTGGAGGAGGCGGAGCGGCGGTGCAGCCCGGCAGCCACTTCATCCATCCATCGTTTTTCTACCTCTTAGTCTTCCACAGAGGGTCACAGGGGGACTGGAGCCTATCCCAGGACATGTTCATCCATCGTTTTTCTACCTTAGTCCTCGACAGAGGGTCACAGGGGGACTGGAGCCTATCCCAGGACATGTTCATCCATCGTTTTTCTACCTCTTAGTCTTCCACAGAGGGTCACGGGGGGACTGGAGCCTATCCCAGGACATGGGGCGAAGGCAGACTCTGGATGGGAAGACCCAGTCAGTCGCAGGGCTGACACACATAGACGTACAACCACTCACTCCTCACACTTTAGAGTGATCAATTCGCCTCATCCCCAGTTGTGTGTGTCTTTGGACTGCGGGAGGAAGCCGGAGTACCCGGAGAGAAACCACACAGGCACAGGGAAAACATGGAGACTCCACACAGAAAGACCCCAGCCTCCGTTCCAACCCGGGGCCTTTTTGCTGTGAGGCAACAGTGATGACCACCGCACCACTGCGCCACCCTGCACTTTATTCCTTTAGAGAAGTAATAAAAAATATTCTCTTTAACGCATCCACATAAGAGATATCACTGAAGAAAAAATATAGTGCAGTTTAAGACATATCAGGGTAGAAATTGTGATTATGATCTCCACAGTCTGCTTTATTCACATCTTTGTATTGCAGGCTTACATAAAGAAATAAACATATTATGACTGGTGATGAGTAGTATGAGTTGTGATTGACAAAGGATAACATAGAGAAATTGCCTTGAGTATTAGGGGGTTGATCATTATGAGGAACAAGCATTATGATGAGTGTTTATGACACACACTAAACTGGATCTCTTGGCGAAACTGAGCTACATCAGTGTGATCCAGAAAAGCAGAAAGATGATGCCCAGTGGATCCAAGATGTGGGAAGTGCACAGCCCGGTCAGGCTGTTGCGAGAAGCGCTGCTTTTACAGTGGTTAGTTTTTGTCATTTCCCTGATTAAGCCATTGTTGTAAACTTCTCCATGTGGCTGTGGAAACAAACAAACAAGCATGTATGAAAGAACATTAAAAAAATGAAATTGCCGATTTGAAATTAGGTATCTGTAAAGTAACAATTTATTTTGCCCTTTTAATCACTATATCTCTGAAAATAATAAGTGTTGAACAGCAGTGACTTCAGATGTTGCTTACGTATTCAGAATAGGCAAACTGAATTTGGGGAAGGGTCTTCAACTGACGCTCATATCCGATGATCTGGTCCGGATGCCAATCAAGCATCCTGTCAGAAACAAGCATTAGAGCAACAGGGCAAACAGAATGGGTGTTAATCTGCAGTTGACGGAGACCGATTTGATCGTACTGTTCGACCGACTCCGTCAGCAGGTCTGTGTTGTTCGGGATGCTGACGCACGTGTTGACTTCGATCAGAGGGTAGTAGAGCAGGAAGGCAAGGCACATCTCCTCAGTGGTGGCCAAGCCCATCTGAAGGGGTGAAAACACGCCAGATGTTGATGATGATGATGATGATGATGATGATGACGACAATGTGTACACTCCTGATCATGAACCCGGTGTGTGATGCTGCCTTCACTGCTTTCATACGGTACCTTAGTGACCTTGCTGCGATCACTCGTGTTGTAGGTGCACTCTACTGCAATTTCATCACCCTGAGATTCAAGAATATGATATAAAACATTAGGAACGGGCAGTTACAGTGTTTTAGATGAGTAATACGACATCAGAAGCAGACACATGTGCAGCCAATGCAGCTGTGCAAGGATGGACCTGCTTGATGGTCTTGGTTCTTGACAGACGGACCGTCTGCTGCAGCTCAAAGTTGAAGTTTTCTTCCACCAGGATGAAGCCACTTTGCTGACCACCTCTGCAGAAAAGCAGCGCCACTGTCACGGATCCATCCCCGAACGACGCCAACGACAACCAAACGAAACCGCGGAGAGGAGAACCATCGGCATTCCTCACTTGTAGTGGGCAGCTCGGACTTTCCTCCCGGCTAAATGGGTGTGCAGCATCACGGCAAACACTTGCAGATCGGGTATGGGCTTAATGTGCTGTGACATGGGACAAAAACAGTCAGCAATCGGCGTGGATGTAAAAACCACCTCTTGTCCGAGATGCATCCCAGACCTGGGGAAACACGCTGGTGTTGCAGGTGCCGTAAGTGTGGAACTCGGCAGCCTTTGGTGGGATTTTGTAATCCACGTAGCCTGGCTTCACTCCTGTCATCAGGATGCCCACGTCCTGCTGCCCAGGCTGGGCGGGTCTGTAGTGGAGCCTCAGCCCGGAGCTGTCCGTCCTGCCTGCACGGAACATGGCGGAGAACCTGCTGTTATCCTCTGCGTGTATCTAGCAACGACTGACAGATACTTCTTAGAATTTATTAATCCAGAACTGCTGAAACTAACCTGCTTCCTTCTTTGGATTATTGTAGTGAATTTCCAGCCGATAAAATGTGTCGGGGTCCTTGTCTCCGATGGGAATTCCCATGTCATCCGGAAACTGGAAGGCCTGATGAGGGAAAGACGATATTCGAGACAATAATACCACAAAATGAACCATTTGGAGGTCTCTTACCCTTCCTCCTATTCCCCACGCAGCCACCACAGAGAAGCAAGAGTCCCCCGTGTTCCCCGTGTAGCACGGCCCCTCATACGCCTTGGTCACAATTTTGGGGCAGCGGTACAGCAGCATGTGGTGAACCAGGTCGTGGTGCTCAATGTCTGGTTCCACCTGAAGGGAAATGAGAAGGAATAAACCACCCAAAAACAGGAAACGTGGTGGTTTCGAGATAAGAGATTATACAGAATACCAAGTATATGTGATGTTTTGTGCTTAAGGTGGGTAACGTGGTGACTTTGCAGTGGTAGTAGGTGTGAATGGGGGGGACGGTGATCTGAAAAATAAAAGACAATGAAGTAAGGAATGAGCTAAGGTGGGAGTGGTTCACAGGCGTAGTGCTTATTCGTACGTTCTCCACTGTGACGCTGAAGTAGTCGGAGCTGTTGAAGGCCATCCTGGGGCTGTAGTTAAGCAGGCTGACCTCTTTGGTGCCCCGGCGGCTCCCATGGTAGCCAATGTCATCTGTTTTTCCGTAGGCGTAGATCAGTTTAATGGGCTGAGCCTTTGAAACAGACCAGAAGAGAAGAAGCGATTTTTTTTAAGTGATTTGACCATCTTAAATTTTCTATCTAATTAATGAGTGTGTTACTGTGAACTTTGAATGGCCTTGGTTATGAATCACATTAGGTGTGTCCTTAAAAAAACTGGTTTTCCAGTTATCTAAAACAGAACTAAACCTTTTGTGTCATTTTCTGTACATATAGGTGAACCAGACAATAAGTGTGATTAAAAGAGGAGGTCACATGAACCCAAGCAGGAAACCTGAGCTTTAGAGAAATAACAAAGATTGGATAGTGTTACAATCTTGCAAAGCATCGAGGACAATTAACCATTTGCGGCTCAGGTTAAATCCCAGTGATGCAGCACCACAAAGTAAAACTGTATTCAACTACTGAGCATTAGTAGCAGTAACTGTCTATTCTACAGGGTGACACTTATTGTGTTATTCGACAATATTAAAATAACCAGCGTGTTGTAAAATAACCAGCTTGTTATGCAATAACCAGCTATTGTGCTGGAGGTGTCAGTAGATGATCTCACTGTGATATGGAAGTCTTGGTCATCACAAGACTGGATTGGCCTCCGAAAGATCATGGTGGTCTGACCATCAGACTCATCCAGGGAGAGGAGAGTGTAACTCTGCACTTTGTCCTTCACAGGCATGGATTTCCCAGTGGCGTGATAGTCCTAAAGGATGAAAACATGACATTTTAAAGCCTGTAACAACACAAGCTGCAGTACATGCAGTTTTTTATTATATTGTCTTACTGCAAAGTAGTTTCCAGCGGGTCCGATTCCCCCAATGACAATATCAGCGCCTTTCATCCCTCCATTAGGACTGAAGCCAAGACCCACCCAGCCTGTTGTGTTGACCACCAGCTTGAATGTAATCTTCTTGTGGTTATCATCAAAGTCCCAACTCAGACTCACCAGGCGGTTCTGGTCCAGGTACTCCACAAAGGGAAAGTCGGAAGGTTCTGACGTCTTTGCTCTTTCAGTCCAGAAAAAGACAAAGAGGAGAGGGAGCAGAGAGACCATGATGTCTCTGTGAAGCTGCTGGCATTCGATCTGAGCCCGATGTCTGAGAAATGTTCCCTCCCACCTTCCCCCCAACACACCTGTACTGCTGGGTGGGCTCAGGTGATGATTACAAAATATGCACACTCATACAGAATTCACCAATAGTCCACAGGCCTTCCAGCTCTTTCGCTCCAGTACCAATTATATCCCACCATTTTTATCATTTAGGGATTTAGCCAGGTCTCATTATTCTCCTAACCCTAACCCTTTTATTATCACAGCAACACTTCATAAGCTGAGAAAGACCAGTTTAAATGTCCACATCTTATTCCATGACATTTTTAGCACTCTTTAAACCGTGCTTTGTACCACCAGGATACAATTCAAGCTCTAAAACCCATTTGTCTGTATTTAATTTCCAGGGCGTGGTCTGCTTCTGTCTATTTGCAGCATTTTCCCGATCATAAGAGTGTCGGGGGGGACTTTGGCTTTTACTCCAGTGTAGTAGCACATCACAGCCTGTGGGTGGCGCCATCGCCGCAGGCTGCAGCCTTTTTTCCCGGTACGATCGGGGGCTTTTCTGTCTTATTTTGCAGCTTTGCGGCAAAAAAATATATATATCTAAGTATTTCCCAGGACATAACAATCACGCCCAAAAAACTCCAGCACTTTACAAAACAACAAAACTCCCCATTACAAAAAAAAAAGTAAAAACGTAAACACGGTTTCAGATTACCTATTCGTTATTTGCTCTTTAATAAATGCATACTTCCACCAGTGCACGGGCTGTGTTTTTCGGAGTGGTTTGGAAGGCGGTGGTGAGGTTTGGTGGTTTATTTGCAGGCCTCGGCCGGCCCTCCGGACCCACGCCGCCTTTCCGGTCTCTCCCCGCCGCGCAGGTCACTCCCTCCGCTGTCAGCAGCTCCGGGCGCCGCTCACAACTTGGGAGAGTCACCTTTCCCCCTTAAACCATCGCCTCTCCGGCCCCCGGCGGTCCAGTTTGACACCCGGTGTTTTAAAGTGATTGTAGCGGGGGAGAGAGAGGATTTCTCGGGGTTTTTTTGGGGTTTTTTTTAGCTGAAAAAGCGGCGTGGAGGTGGAGGGGGGGAGAAAAATGTCCAGCTGAGGAGGAGAGATCCAGAAAACCGCAGGGCCCCCATTTGGAATGATTAATCAACGCTTTGACAATGGCAGTAAAGGTAAGGTAGATCCCGATTTCAGGTTTATTTGAGGAGGGTTCGCTTTGACAGGTCCTTCTCCCCCCCCGAAGACAACAGCTGTTTAGAGAATAACGAGCTGTGAAGTTTACTGTTGTCTCGGCGCTTCGCTCGACAATCTACGTGAGGAGTGTCAGCAATCTTTGATTTTTATATTTTTTAATACTCTGTTTCGGTTTTGTGTGCTGAAAGGGTGTCGTGTGGTGGGTGGCTGCGAAAAGTGCGTTTCTTTTGTACATGGAAAATGTTTCTCATTAGTGTCTTGTGACATTTTACTACCTCCAGTGACGGTCATTTGTGCTCCGGTGGAATTCTGGGAAATGTATTTTTTTTCCCCTGCGTGTTGGGCGACGGCACAGTTTAAATAAGTGTCATTTTATTCAGTGTCTACGTTTTTTAGACCATACAAAATGTGTTTTAAGTGTAATCTGAGACAACTGAAACATTTTTACTAATTATGATAGTAATGCTTGGAGTGTGCGTGTGTGCGTGTGTATAGTATATAGGCAAGTGGCTGGAACTTGGACACACACACAAAAGTTTAACCAATAAATGGAGGTGATGGACTGGGGTGTTAAGTATTATGGGTCGCGTTGTCATGTTGGAGTGGAAGCTTCAAAGTTTCAAAATAATAATAATTAAATACGAGGCTCCTAAAACAAGCTTTATTTTTGGTTTATACTGGTCCCTCATGTCGAATCAGCATATTTTAGCTGGAAGAACTTGTTCTCCCTGTTTTCCTCTGTTTTAGTTTATAGGTAGAACACTGATGGCACCACTGTTTGTATAGCTGCACCTGTATTTGAAATAGAGGTCACAAATAGAGTTCACGGCATCATTTCATGCTGATTTTGTTAACTGTTTGTGGGGTTTTTGTCACTTGTCTTTGCACAGGCACAAGTGTTATATGACTTCACTGCTGAGCCTGGGAACAATGAGTTAACGGTGAAAGAAGGCGAGACGGTCACTATTACCAATCAGGTGAGTTTTGAATACCAGGACACATCAAATCCTTTAAGTTTTAGTTAGAAGGAGCCCTTGATGTAAGACAAGCATGGACAAGTTACCACAACATCATTACCACATTTTTATTCAGGTTTATATGTGACTGGTATTAACTTATCTAAGCACTGAAGAGTAGAGCAGACTTCCTGGTGATAAGGTTCCATCTCTCAAAGCTTAGTTGAAGTTTATTTTTCCGCTCTTCTGATGCCACGTTGTTGTTTTCTTCCAGCCCAGGGATGTCAAATAGACTAATTTGTGTTCTCCTGTACTTCTCCTGGTTTACATATGGTTTACATATTAAATAAAACCTTGAAAAACTTGTTTTTAGAAAACCTCACGTGGGGTTAGATTATCTATAAATGACACAAGGACAGGGAGAGGAAGGAAGGACAGAAGTTGGTAAACGTGATGTCATTGCAGTGAGTCGCCAGCGGCTCAAAGGTCACTCGCTGTTTGCTGACCTACATAGTTTCCTAATCTAAATTATGTCTTAATCCAATCAGGAGCTGCTGTTCTTTTGGAAAACAGAATGTTTTTTTTGTCCACTAAATAAACTGTTGATTTTGAATTTATTATTTTAATCTGCTTTGGTTCCTTCACAAACGTGCGTTTAAACCAAATTCAGAGCCGGGGAGCGTTGTTAACCTCGGTTTAGATTGACTCAGCGGTTGCAGCTGAGTCAATCTAAACCAAAGGCTGAATAGTTCCATCCGTCCCTCCCATTGCCGTCTGCCAGCGGCCCGGTCTCGGCTGCACTTCTCTGTCCTGCGATGTACTTAATTGTGGTTTGTTGTTTCAGAATGTCGGAGGTGGCTGGATTGAAGCGCAGAACTCAAGAGGGGACGTTGGGTTAGTTCCAGAGGACTACGTCGAGGTGAGATGGACTGTCGCGTTGTAAATGGATGCAGACGGTTACTTCTGACTTCCTGCAGCATTTAATTACCTTAATGCCTCCACACACGGAGTGGTTCGTACTGAGGGCCGAGACACTCTCACTTGCGGAGAGTGAAATCACAACAGGATGTTCCCCTTTCACCGGTTTTGCTGATCAGTACTTTTGTCTCGGACTTGTTTTTCTTCAGGATATGAATCACTCTGAAGATACTTGGAAAGAGACACACACACAGTTTGATTAGAAGGATCTGTAACACAGTTTAGCTTGGCTCTAAATAACCTCCCATGTTTCGAAACGAGAGCTGGATTCTTTCTTTCACTGATTCAGTAAACAACCTCACAGATACGTGCGTGCGTACGTGCGTGTCCTTGGTCTGGCCTTTTCTATTTTACCCCCCAGCTGCTTCAGAGAAATAATGCAGAACCATTTATCTCTCTATTTTAAGGCGATGCTTTGTTTCCGTCTGCTTTCTGATAAATGCGCAGGTCAGTAAGCAGTTCACAGGGGCAGGATTCACGGCGCCTCCTCCGAGTGCAGGAAATATCGCCTCTCAGGACCTGTCCATCTTTGATGCATACGCTCCCCCGTCAGCACCAGCACAGAACCAGGTGATTCACCTTTACCGACCTTCGCGTTCACGGGATCTTACTCGCAGTCAACATTTTCCCAGAGGAGTTCTTAAAAAAGAAAAAACAGAAAAGCGTGAAAGCCTTTCGGATTTGTAGCTGTCGTTTGTTGTGATGGTTGAAGGTAGAGAACCGAAAGCAGAAGTTGAGCCTTTAGCTCTGGTGACGTCTGAAGAGCAGATGCAGAAGTGAGAATCGCTGCTGTGAAAGATTGCTGCCGCGTCTTTTCTCCGTGAAAACGGGTCGGGTGCCAGTAAATGACAAACATGAGACGCTATTCTGCAAATAGCCGCGCGCATCTGGACGCGTGAGGCGGGCGCGTCACCTCGGGGGACGCATCGCTCACGCGCAACACCCGCAACGGCCACGCAAGCGCGCTTGCGTCCACCGTCGCTTTAACCCCTCCCTCACCGAACGATAACCATCACAGCTGCCTGCTTTTGTGATAACGTCACCTTCTCCCCACCCCCCCTCCCCCCTCCCCATCAAGGTGGATACAGGGGTCTTAAGCCCCCAACTGGAGACCCCTGACACCCCCGTCTCCCCCTACCTTTCGTCCCCAGATGAGGTAACGGCCAATGGGGGGGGTGTGGCGGGTGACGCCGGGGTCGACAAACCCGGCCCACCCTGACGTGTTGCCTGCCCCCCGCCCCCCCCTCCTCCCCCCCCACCCGCCTCCTTTCTCATTTGCCGCCCTTACTCTCACATCCTGAAGGCAGCATGTCACCCACTCACTGCACCCTTCACCACAGCGCACAGTCAAACAATAATCAACTCCTACACTCCTGATCTCCACCGCCAATCAGCACCGCGTCGACTGGAGGATCACTCACTGATTTTTTTTTTTTTCTTTTCTTTGTAACTTGCGTCACATAAATCGTCAGACCAGAACACCTACATTTTCTTTAAATGATGATCTGAACCTCATAGCGCTGCACTTTCTGATGCTGTTTTGACTGTCTGCACGATGACGCCTTCGTTTGGAGCGTTAACTTCAAGCGACAGATTTGCACATTCCGTCCCACCCCTGAGCAGATCTCACAGGGCTGTCCGCGAGATCTGCCTCCAGAGGCATTCGTGAATGGTTTTGCACGTGCATGAGTGTCCACTCATCGGCAGGCCTGTGTGTATTGACATGCATGTACGTGCAAGATTTCTCTCTTTTGTGGACTCTGCATATCCAAAACCACTCAAGATAATTTGCTCCTAGACCTGTGGTCTGCATCGTGCGTTTGAAACTGCATGTTTTTTTTTTTTGTTTGTTTGTTTTTAATGATGATTTTATCAACTAGTCATTAAGCGTGTGCTATGTCTGTCGTCCGCTCCTGGCATCGCTGACTCTCCCTCGTCTCTCTCAGACTAGTAACGGTAATGATCCCTGGTCTGCCTGGAACTCTGACCCCTCCGGGGGCTCCAATAACAACTGGGCGTCCAATCCTGAGGGCACCCAGACGGGGGCGGGTGCCGGAGACCCCTGGGGCTCCGTATCCCAGGGCCACCCGCAGGCCTACCAGGGTCCAGGTATGTAAATCTGTGTGTTTGACTCTGTCTCCTATCAGCAGTTTAGAAAAGCTGGCACTGATCTCTGATGTCAGAATACCCTCAGTGGGGCTCCTTCTCATGACAAAACCGCAGTTCTGAAACCAACAAGGCTGCGGTGAAGAAAACACCTAGCACAGTCATTCACAGAAAAGCAAGCTGTTTAATTCAGTGTAGCTGTAACGTCCTTTACACCCCCGTGCGCTCACGTTGCCCCCTGTCACCATTAACATGAAGGAGCCACGGCGATCTCACCTCAGGGGTCCGACTCCGCCTCGGTGGGACGTTGGGCTATCTGCGATCGTGCTTTCAGGCGGTCTCGGGGCTGAGCAGATGCTTCGTCACGTGGACGGGACACTGAAGTCATAACCCAGTCCTGCCAGACTGGAAAATTCTGCCTCAGACAAACTGAGCAGAGCTGTTTTTGAGTTCACCAGACCTGCTTTTTCGACGGTTCTTCAGTTGTTGTGGAAGAAAGTGATCACTTGTTTCCATCTCTTCTCTCTTTCCCTCACCAAAGATATCTACCCGTACCCTTATCTTATCGATTACACAGGTATCGGTACTGGTCGCCTCCTTTTTGTGTACCGCCACTAAAACAGTCCCCGAAACAAACAGTTCCTGGCGCTTTTAGATGCATGCGTGCTGTCGGTTGGTGTTCTTTTTAACGCACGTGAAGCCACATTAACCATTTCATTGGCAGCACTGTCTTCACGGCACTGCGCAGAAAGTGGAGACTATTAGATTAAACAGATTATTTCACCTCCTAGGGCGGAACGGAGCCGGTGCCCAACGTTTTCCTGTTTCTTCTGCTTTCGCCGTTTTGTCGAGCGTGGTTTAGCGATATTATAGATTACCATCGGCTGCTGCAGCTGCAGCCAGTGGCTGGGTTTCACACGTGGTTAACATGGGGTTTTTTTTGGTTTTTTTTTCCTTCTTCTTTCCAACACCCTGGTTTTGTTTTCTCTCAGTGCGTGCTTCTCAAATCAGTTTTAAGATAATAAATTCTAAATTACAAGCTGATATTGAATTATTCCAGGCTGTGTGATGCAGCATCAATCCAAGGAGTTCCTAACTTGTTTGCTGCGTGTACACGCACGCTCCCTGTTTTTCTGTGAGCTGTTTGCTTTTGACAAGTGATAAGAAAATCCTGCAAATTATGCCTATTTTTGTTGGATGGGGAATTTTTTTTTTTTTTTTTTTTTTTGGCCGCATGTGTGTGTGTGAGTGTTGCATCATGTCAGGGTAGAATTTCAGATGCATCTGCTGTCTGGAAAAGTCACTTCCTAATCTCCTCTAACCCAGGATCTAATCCGATACAACAGGGGAATGTTTTTTGCTTTGAGTTCTGATGGTTTGTTGAGGAACCCGAGCACAAACGCTTGCCGTTTCTGCGATCGTAAAACGCCGCCGTGCGTGCCTCTGTCCCCAGGAGCAGACTACGACGAGTGGGATGACGAGTGGGACGACAAGTCCACCGGAGGTTACGGCGAGTCCGAATCTGGAGAGGGCGGCGCGATCCAGAGGGCAGGCGCTCACGCACCATCCATGAAGATCTCACTAAACAAGTAAGAGCACCGCTTTTCTCCAGCCTATCAGTCATCTGAATATAAATGAGGGTTTGTTTTGCTTTTTTTTTTTTTTTTTGTGCAACTTCAAGACTCCTAAAGTGACGCAGCAAGCCGTTTGTTGCTTCAGACGTGGATCTGCTTCGGTCTTCTGATGCTCCTCGAGCTGCGCTAACTCTGCTGACTGTTTTTCCTTTCTGACTCCCTTCTCTTTTCTCTGCGCAGGTTTCCGGGGTTCTCCAAGTCAGGCCCAGAGCTCTACCTCTTATGCAAACAGTTCACCAAGGGCAAAGAGAGGATGCCAATTTACGTAGGTGATCTCCTCACAACAGACGAGCTCTTTTCTCTGATGTCGTCTGTCTTAGAAGTGGGAGCGGCTGGGAGCATTTCGAGATCATTTTCCTATTTAACACTCAGATGGGAGAGGTGGGCCCAGTGTGGCTGTACCCGGAGACTCAGCTGGACTGCATGGTAGCGGATCCCAAGAAAGGCTCCAAGATGTACGGTCTCAAGAGCTACATTGAGTACCAGATTACGCCCAGCGTGAGTATCCAGCTGCTCGTGGGAGCAAAGCTGCAGCCGCACATTTTCAATTCTTCAAAGACGCGACCGCAGCATGTGTTTGTAATTGTGTGGTGTTGGGTTTGCAGAACACAAACCGCCCAGTCAATCACAGATACAAGCACTTTGACTGGCTGTACGAGAGGTTACTGGACAAGTTTGGTTCAGCCATTCCAATCCCCTCTTTACCAGACAAACAAGTTACTGGTAGGACATCCGACTAGGAGTGGAATTATGAGGCACGGAGGGTTAAAAAAAAAAAAAAAACTAAGAATGCTGAGTCATCTGTTTTTGTGGTCTGTCCCAGGACGATTTGAGGAAGAGTTCATTAAGATGCGAATGGAGCGCCTGCAGGGCTGGATGACCAGAATGTGCAGGCATCCAGTTGTTTCCAACAGTGAAGTATTCCAGACTTTTCTCACATACAAGGATGAGAAGGTGTGTGTGTGTGTTCCCCCTCCATTTCTTCTTTTTTTTTTTTATTATTACGATTCTGAGTCAATGTTTCCATAATCCCTGACGAACTGGGCAGGACTGGAAGACGGGAAAGAGAAAAGCAGAGAAGGATGAGACGGTGGGGGTGATGATCTTCTCCACGATAGAGACGGACGCTCCGGACCTGGGCCTCCAAGAAGTGTGAGTTAAAGCGAGCTGAGCTCACCTCCCCCCCGTCGCTCCAGCCGCCTGACCCGCCCGTTGATGACCTCCCGTTGGTCTGACAGGGACCAGAAATGCGAGCAGTTCAGCAGGTTTACCAAAGCCATGGACGACGGGGTGAAGGAGATCCTCACCGTGGGCCACGAGCACTGGAAGAGATGCACAGGCCGTACGTGCCCACAGACACGGCGCATCGCGTCAGCGCGGTCGACCTGAACAGCCGTTGGTAACGTCTGCGTTCATTTTCCTGGTCCTCCCCAGCTTTACCAAAAGAGTACCAGAGAATCGGAAAAGCCTTCCAGAACCTCTCCACCGTGTTCACCAGCAGTGGGTACCAAGGTACGGCGAGCACGCCGGCGCTTTCGACCGCCGCTGTCGGCTGACGCCTCGGGTAACCAAAGGCTTCAACGCATTTCAGGCGAGTCGACGCTGACCGACGCGATGACCGCAGCAGGCCAGACGTATGAGGAGATCGCTCAGCTGGTGGCAGAGCAGGTAGGCGGAGCAACGGGCGCACGCCTGAGATCACCTCAAGGTTTTTTTTCTTTTTTAAAAAAAAAAAAAAAGCGCAGTCTCTTCGTGTTTTTTTTTTTTTTTTTTTTTAAACATTTCCTGCTTATAGTCAGTTTTTGCATCCTTCCTCCAAAACAGCCCTTTAACCCGCCGTCCTGTTAGTGCGGTATCTGGATGTGGAGGAGCCAGAGGAAACCTTTGCTCCTGACCCTTTAGATCGGTCTGCGCTGCCGCGGCAGAACAAAATCCGGGGGCCTCTTTCGTCTCCTGCGGAACGGCAGCCGGTCGTGATCTCCGCCGATCTCTGTCTGCACGTGTGCTCGATCCCAAAAGGGTGTAGTTCGTTTGCTGTTCTAGAGTCTAAACCGGGACGTTTCACTTTCCTCTCTCGGTTGCGTTATTTGTACGCGAATGGAACTCTTAGGGCCGACTCTTGCTTCCGTGTATTCTTCCATATCGCTTTCAGATCAGTTCAGGAATCAGATATTTCCTGCTTGGGATTCCACTTTGTTCCCCTTTTTAGGTGATATTTTTTGTGTATATTTTTTTTCACTCTAGCCAAAGAAAGATCTTCACTTCCTCATGGAGACCAACAATGAGTATAAGGGTCTTCTGGGATGCTTCCCAGACACCATCGGCGTTCATAAGGTACGTCAGGAAATAGTTCCAGAGAGTTGGTAGAGAACAGATGGGTCGCTCCATATCTTTAGATTCAAGCGTCATAGATCCATAGATATCCACATAGATATAATGTTAGTTATGTGACAGGTCAACTTGTCTAAAACCTTCTGTTTCCTCAGGCGGCCATTGACAAAGTGAAAGAGGGCGACAAGCTGGTGGCGGCTGGTAAAATTACCTCTCAAGACAAGATCACCATGGCCAAACGAGTCAGCACCATGTCTTATTCATTACAAGGTGAGGCGCGCTCCGGCACGTGCGCCGCGGACTTTGGTGCAACCCGATGCCTAAACTCACGTGGTCCCCCCCCCTCTCTCTCTTCACAGCTGAGATGAACCACTTCCACAACAATCGTATCTATGACTACAACAGGGTCATGCAGCAGTACCTGGAGGAGCAAGTCAAGTTTTACGAGACGGTAAAGCCGCTTTTATCGACTTGTCCCTCGCTGTAAACTTGCCCGGTGTTCGGCTAAATCACATGACCCCCCCCCGCTCGCCCGCTGTTATATCCCCAATTCTTCTTTGTCGACAGATTGCTGAGAAACTGAGGAACGCACACCGTCAGTTTGTGACCTTGTGAGAAGGTCCGCGTCTCCTCTCCGCCTACCGACGAAGAGATAAACCAGCTCCCGCCCCGGCTCCGTTCTCGCTCGACGCCGCGTCCTTCTGTCTCCGTTTAATTTCAATTCCATTCATCGGACCTCTCGTCGCCCCCTCCCTCCCCCACCAGCGAGCCCGCGCTCGCCCGTTATCGTCCGGGCAGCCGGCGGGGCCGCGCTCGGTTTTCGAAACCAGCGACGGTGGCGCAACAAGAAGCACTATTGACACACAGCCTGTCCTCAGCTCAGGGGCTGCAGCTCTTAACACATCAGCATCACTCCCGTCACGTATTCTGCCCTTTCTGTATAAATATAGACTAGCAAATCAGTCCATCAGCGCCGCCTGCTCAGTCGCTCCCCGATGCTCAAACCAAAGCCGCCCTCCTGTCCCGTCAATTCCCAAACCCACTGGCGTGCACGGGAGGTTTCCTCAGTCAGCGCCATGTTTTGTTGGTTTTTTTTTTCCTTCCTTTCTGTGGTACCAGCGCCGCTAACATCTGCGCTGCAGATTCTGAGTCGACAGAGTGTGTGTCCACATCTGGCACTGCCCTCCTGCACTTCCTCAAACGCCAACAGGAAGTTCCACCCCCTTCCTGCCTCACTCATGTCCACCCCCCCGTTGTGGAACAGACTGCCTGAGTTGGCGGCCCACCCAACCCCGAGCCTGCATGCCGTGACACTGCAGTTTACATTTGGAGAAAGAGAGAGAGAGTGGTTTATTATTAATATTACTATTATTATTATTATTATCATTATTCTGTTGGGGTTCTTCATTTTGAGCAATGTGTCTGTCTTCAGCAAAAGCGACAGATCTCTTCCAGCTTTTTTTTTTTATTTTCATGAAGGAGCTTAACATGAAGGAGCGACAGATGTTTAATATAAGCAAAGAGGGAAGAGTTGGAGGTGAAGCCAGGGGGTCGTTTCATTTATGCAGTTTTACTTTTCACTGCACAGTTTTCAATCAGTCTCTAATCCTCACCTCTTTGTTTTCTTATTTGATACATATGAAATATATATTCTATCAGAGCTATCGGGTGCTTCTTGTCATCGCCATACTTTTATATGTATAGAAGTATTTACAGTATATTGTAGCTAAAAGAGAAGCAGAAATTCTGTTTGATTTATTAAACAATGATTTGTACCGGGCCTGTTTTTGTCTTTGTGTGTCTCCTGCGTGACGCGCGGCGTGCTCGGTACGCTCTGGCACAGTCGCGGCCTTTATTTGCATTGGCGGATTCCTGCGCGGACGCGGGTGGGAATGAAAGAATGAATCGGCAGACTGTGCGACGGGTCAAAGAGTGTTTGTGGAGGAGACTGAAAGGGCCTTTTTAGCTCTCATTCAGATCCAGCTCCTATCAGGTGCAGCTGGACGCCCGAGCCTCAGAACGAAGCCTTTTAATGAAAGCCTGCAGTTGTACAGAAAAGAAGTCCTGCCTAATAAAACCACAATGCTCTGCCATTAAGTGCTAACTAAATAGAAACCTTCAGCCCCTTTCAAAACACTCCTACTGTAGTGGCACAGCAGTTAGAATATGAATACATACTGGGTGCTGCTGATAAACTGTGTGTGTGTGTTTGTGTGTGTGTGTGTGTGTGTGTGTGCGTGCACGCACCCATTTAGATTATTCTTATCTGTCACAGTTTTCGCTTCACTGCTCAGACCACTGTTAAAAGGAGAATGCACAGTTTGTCACGTGCCTTCTTGTTTTTATAGGTGGGGGGTGTACAAAATTTCTCTGCCTTGAGATATTCTGAGCCATATTTTTTTTTAAATTAAGATCACATTGTTATATTTAGTTGAAAGGTATGTGCAGATTTTATCTACATCTACTTCTGCTTGTATTTATTTATTTATTTATGTATTTATATAGTGTTTTAAGGCTGATTTTCTTACACCCGCTAGATGGAGACATAACACATTTAAAGAGGAACCCTCCAGGTGAAACAGGCCTGCTTCATTGACCAAAGGAGCCAAACGAAAGCAAGACTGTTGCAATTATTAATGATTTAGGCATGATCTAAACGTTTTAAAAATTTTAAAATCATGAAATATAAGAAATCAAGCGCTCTCTCGCATGCTTGGTGATTTTTATTGGCTGATTCAGATCAGGAACTGGTTATTATACTGATCATTATGATCAAGGAACAGATATATTCAACTAGTTCCCTAATGATTTATTAAACCTTCTTTGTTCTCCGTTGCACTACTACAGACCCTTTGATGGGGATAATAAATTGTACTTGTTCATGTTGCTTCATAATTAATTATTAATCAATCATTAGCCTCTATAAAATGACAATTAGACCCTTGCCCCTGCCTACTCCTGTTTACAGACAGGCCCCCAGCCCATCGCAGATGTGCACGCTCCTTTCTCATGCCACGCAAAATCATTTTCTAGGTAGCATACGCAGGTGATAATTCCAGAGTCCTCGGCAGGATCATCCTTCACGGCAGATGTTCACCATCCCGTCATAGCGTCACTCGTTAAAGCGTCGCCTAATCCCGTCCCGCCTGGTTCAGGGCGACATATGGGCTCGGAAGTTGCGTGGACGCATCATCATGCTGACTTTCCGCAAGGAGTAATAGTCCGTGTCTTTCCAGGAGTACCAAACAATCCCATCGGGGCCCAGCGAGCCCCGGGTTTTGAGGGTGTAGCGGCCTCCCTGCGGGATGAGGGAAGAGGTTAGGACTCGCGGTGAGAGCAAACGTGGCCGGACGGGCCGTTTGTGGACATTCACCCTGTAGTAAAAGCCATTGAGGTTGGCGTAGAAGCACTGGCTGTACCACCAACCGCTGTGGGAGATCTCGGCGCAGATGTTTCCGCTGTCGGGCGTGCTGAAGCCCTGGTCGTCGTGGTACCAGCTGAAAGAGTCCTGGACCGTCCCGCTGAAGCCCGACACGTGCAGGCGGTACTGGTGCTCCTCGTCCTCCACGCTACAAAACACGCAAAGACGGGCCCGTTACGGCGGCGGGAACAAAGAGAAGGAGCCGTTGGCGGTGTGTGTGTGTGTGTGTGTCTCCGGGTGCCACCTGAATCTCTGGTAGAGGGCGTGTTTGTGCTTGTTGCTCCAGTCTTCCAGGTGGATCCGGAGGCTGTACTCTCCTTGGGCGCTCAGCTCGTGTATGTGTTCGTTGCCCAGCCAGAACTCGGAGTGCAGGTCGCCGAAACCGTCCCGGTAGTCCCTCCAGTTGCGGTCGAAGCTCACCGACCCGTCGACGCGCCGCTGGATCACAGTCCAGCCGCCACCTGAGATAGAAAAGGGGCTCCGGGCTGTCGGGGAACCGTCCGACAAGGAGGACGCGGCACAAAGTTCGCCGGGCGGGGGGGCTCACCATCCGTGTCCATGTCGCAGTAGACCTCCAGAGGCATGGCGGCCAGGGATGGGACGATGGTGTACAGGCCCGATCTCCTGACTCCGTTGTAGTAGATGGAGGCGCAGTCTATGGGACAGCTCCTGACATGCTGAGCATCTGAAGGCACACACACACGGGCCTGAGCACCACCTCCCCGCAGACATTCATCCGTGTCTGTGCGACAGCGGGTACCTGAGTGGAGGACCTCCTGGGTGTTCATCAGGGTGTTGGGATGGCCAATGTTGACGAAGCACCCGTGATTTCTCTGGACTTGATCCACCACGAGTGTCAGGTTGTGGAGTTGATTCTTCACGAAGCCATCACACAGCACACAGGTTTTGGTGGTTTTAACTCACGTTTTTTTTTGTTTTTTTGGGGGGGGGCATGAACAAGACAGCGTGTGATGGCGGGTGTACCTGGAGGTCGATGATCAGAGTGCCCTGTAGGTGCAGCAGGGTGGTGGCCTCAGTGTAGTGGACCTCCAGCTCATGAAAACGATGCTCCAGCGACTCGTTTATGTGGTTTGTCTCTTCGTGCTGACAACAGACAATAATAACACAATCAGGAAACACAGTGAGATGAACACACATAAAGCTACTACAAAACAAGCACAATTGCACGTGTTTAAATAAAATGTCTAGTTACATTTTGGATGCATTTTGAAAATGAACCAGTTGTTGATGAAACACTCAGGATAAGAGCTTTAATGGATTCATACCATGACAGGAATAATAAAATAATATTCACTAGCTATATTTATTGAAATAATGAAGGAGCATTCTCAATTATTTATATAATTGAATCATGCTTTGAAATTAATGTTATTTAAAACATCATGTTGGGCTTAAAAAAATTATATAATTATTAAATCCTCTTAAATGACTTTGACCTGTATTTACTGTCAAAAAACAGCTTTTAGCTTCCTGTACTGGTAGGTAATGTAATTACACAAACAAGAGAAATCCAATGAATCAGCAACTCAGCATACACGAAGACTCCATCAGCACCAGTTTAGTGTACCAGTGTGATATGTTTAATATGTAAGAACTTTAACTATTTTTTTCCAAACCAACTGTTATGAAATATAAGATTCATCTTTTCACCAAAACAGCTTACTTCGCTGTGAGTCTAGTAAAACAACCGAGAATTTATCAAAACTTCTTTTCTAGTTAATTTTTCACTGTAATTGTGCTTTCCAGGGGAAATGTGGTCAGTTTTGCGTTGTATGCTCCCTGCTTGGGACACATGAGGTGACACGTGTGAGAGTAGGAGGCTAATCCTGTTAGTGGTTGAGGTCAAGGACGTGCGGCTGTGCAGAAGCCAATTTGATGACCAGGCACAATATTGCAGAGCAGAAGAGACACCATTAAGGCCATGTGTTCCTTAAACGCTGTTTTACATCCCCGCCAACACTTTTGTCCAAGCATCCATGTCGGCCGTCCGCCATCGCTGCTTGCTGCAGCGGCGGAAATCGTCGCCCAGGCTGAATTGTTGTATTTAACGGCGAACAGAGGAACCCGATCACGAGGAGAAAAAAATGTCGCCGTCACTCAGCCCTCCGGCTTTATGAGGCAAGCCCTCAAAAGCAGCTGAAGGGATTGGTGCTGGAAGCTGACCCCAGGCCTGCTAAGTCAATGTTCACCTGCAGCTCCAGGACCTTGATGCGGTGCCGGTGGTTCCTCAGCTCCTCCTGCAGCTCCGAGATGGTCTCCTTCAGAGCCGTGATCTGCTGCTTGCTCTCCTCGTTTTCGTGCAGCCAGTAGGACACCTCCTCCGTGCAGCGGAACATGTCTGGGCATTTCTGCTCGTCCAGCTGAGGCAACGTGGCCACCAGGCGGCACATTCCGTTCTCCATCACCTGGAGAGAGACGGACAACGTGATTGTTCTTCCCGTGCTCCTGCTTGTGGGCTCCATCTGAAGGTCCAGATAAAAATCAAGCTTCTGTGTTAATAAATCCTGAAAAAACAACATTAACCTGTACAGTTGTGGTAGCTGAGTTCTGGTTCTGAGATATTTCCAGTTCGGTTATGGTTCCTAACATATGTTTTCTCCTGGGAACCAGGAACCATAAACAGGAACCATAACCAGGAACCAGGAACCATAATCAGGAACCCATAACAGAAAATGGTTGAAAATTATTCAGGTTCCCTGTTGTCCAAAGGTTCCGGAACCTTAATTGTGTCTCTAGATGATGGATCTGAGGTGGATGCATTCACGCGTTCTGTGTGTTTGCAGGCCTCACCTGGTTGGTGTACTCCCCGCACTGCGACCCCCCGCCATAGACCTGAGCGGTGGCGTTCAGGGCGTCTGATGCAGCCTCTGGCAGCAACACGATGAGGATGAAGAGAGCCGAACACCCTGTCCAGCCAGCCTGGGCGGCTGAGGACGGGACGGACATGGCTGCCAGCTCGTTAGTCCGCTCCTGCCTCGTCACGGCGAGCGGGTGTGGGGTGCTTCATCATCATCATCGTCGTCATCGTTGTCATCGTCATGATTGACAGAGAAAATTGGTGTGCCATGCCTCGAGGGGGTCATTTATGAAGGGGTCTGTCACAGAAGAAAATCAAACTTTATCTTGGACACACACACACACACACACACACACACACACACACACACACACATTCTATCTTTCCGAGGACCGTAATAGACATAATTTATTACCCAGCTCACTAACCCTCACAACTGACCCCCTGACCCCAAAACCTGACCTAAACCCAAATCTAAGCTCAACTACACGTGCACAAACACACACACACACACACACACACACACACACTCACACACACACGTGCGCACACACAGTTTTAGCTGGCAGATTTTTACTGGAACCCCTCAGGAAATGTCACACTCACCCCAACCACGGAGCAGGGTCTAGCCCACAGCCGGCCCATTTCAGGCTGACGGGTTCTCTTCATGTTCCTCTACACTTATTCTCCTCCGCTACCACTTTCCCTCTCGCTCTGTGTGACTCATCCTCTGTCTCCTCTCTCTCTATCTCTCTCTCTGCCCCGAGGTGCAGACATCTTAGTCCCCTAATCTACCTTTAAGAGGATTCAAAGGACTGAGGGGCAGAGGGCGTCACAGAGACACACCATAATAAAATAAGTGGTTCACGAAATGCAGGAAATGATTATATTTTCACTGAATGTTGTGAAGGATCTGAATTCCCTCGAAACAGATCACGCAAAGGGGAGTAAAACCTCAAAAGGAGATGAAAAGAGTGATTCCGAGGACGTCAGTGAGCAGATTAAATGAAAAGCGTGAACGCCCCCCCTCCCCCTGCAAAATGTGGCGTAAATGATCACAAGGCATTATAATTCTGCCCAATCCCACGCTGGAAACCAACACTGACATGAGTGGGAGGCCAAGGGGTGCTATCCTATTAGTGCTCTGCTCTTATATGTTCTTAAGGGGCTCTGTAAAGAAGAACCTGGATGATGGGGAGATCAGTTCTTAATTGTCTGGGACCGTGCCTCTGAACCGAGCCTCGGTTAAAGCAGTGCTGCCTCACACCAGATGGCGTCTGCTGCGTCAGAGAGCCGTCACATGGTGGCACCACACAACAGCTAGATGGCCCTCCATCTTGGGACGAAAACAGCTTCTAGTTTTAATCAGGATCAATCACTATTAGTGTCACGATTATAGACTCAGAGACAGATGTGTTTTTGGTCGACCGTCCTTATAGCTGCAGGCTCGTTTTAATTAAAGCTTCTCGGTTTCTTTTAGAAATACATGGAGCGTCTTTTGAAAGCCTCCCTGCATTTATGCCCAGGATCCTTGCTGGACTTTGGATCCTGGCAGGTGGGGAAAAAGCTGAAGCTGATCTGCTGGTCGTAAGGTTTTCAGGAAGGGTTGGTGGGGTGAGGGTGGGGGGGGCTGGGAACACGATGCATGAGCAGAGCACGTTTACAGTGCAGATGATACAGGGCAACAAAACACAGTTTGAATTGATTCATCTGCTGCTGTTGCTCTGAGTAACGGGAACCTTCTGCCGACAGGTCTTGTCTTACAGTCACAGAGGGGGGACGTTATAATTCACCATGAAGTGATGCTCCTCCACACGCTCACAGTTCTCGGAAATTAAATTCAAACACACACTGGTTTCCCCTGATGTGACTTGCCGCTTCTACCGCGACATATTTTCCGCCCAACTTCCTCCCACAGGCACAAAAACGTGCTCAAATCGCTCAAACGGGTGTGAGCGATGGGCCCTGAGTGGATCTGTGCAGAGCTTAAGAGGGGCTGGATGGGTGGCAGAAGGTGCGCTGACAGCTCAGGGAAAGGCCTCGTTGGATCGGGCACGAGGCCGGGGTCACGGCGCAAACAGCTCCATCGACTCTCTCCGAGAGGTGTCGGCCGCGGGTAACCTTTCGCCGTCCAACGGGAACCAGCGGCTCCGCGGATCGCAGGCGATGCATCCGAAGCATCCGGAGCAGCCGGGGGTGCCTGGAGGCCTGCATCAATGCAATCAATCAGTGAATCACTATCAATCAGCATGCAATCCAATTCAGTGCAACTCTCTGGCTATGCTGCGTGCACAAACACACACACACACACACACACACACACACACACACAAGACACACACGTCAAGGTCTGGCTATAATAAATCTGAAGTGGCACTAGACTTAATCTGCTTTATTCATCACTGCAGACTTGTGAGCTCCGCTGGCCTTATTACCTGGACACACCTCAGGGACACCCTCGACGTGAGTGGAAGGAAGTAGCTGAAGGAGCCAAGTGTTCTTGACACGGTTCAGATTGCTCGCCGCGGAAGGGAATCACGTTTCCTTTTTTTTTTTTTTTCTCGTACAGTAGGAAGCAGTTATCGCCATTGCGCCGTTGTTACAGGCGATCTCTCAGCATCCCAACCCAGTCGTAGTCATTTCCTCTAAAGATCTGCAGTAGCGCCAAACTCTGTCGTTGGGGGGTTATTTATCAAGCGTCTGCTTCTCTGCGTTTCCTCAGGGGAACGTAGCCCACCTCCAAGCACAGCGAAGGATTTCCATTTATCCGCTCCACAAAGCACAGCACTTTAAACTCCTCAAGACGCGCTTTTAAACACAGAGAGCGGTATTTGTAATTAAACAACTCCGCGCATTTGATTTGATTTAAAAAGACGCTTTCAGACCCATTTCAGACTTACAAATTATAAGTCTGCACACCCAGGCGCACAGAATGGGACCGCGTAAAGAGAAATAAAGAGCAGCAGTCCATCACCGGGCAGGCTTTCCTGGGCTACAATTAAACTGGAGTACATTCAAATTACTGCCATTTCAATCTGGACACCAGGAGTGAACTAACCTGAGAACAGACATTAGCTCACAGGGTGGTCCTGAACCTGCTCTCTGATTCTGATTCTCAGAAAAACGGGGGTTATTTTTAACTGGTCCAACCACTCTACGGACGAGGACTGCTGATTAAATAAGACACCTGTTGTCCACACTTGATGTTCCTTCTGTCCATGGACACCCTCCGGCCAACACTTAAAGATAAAAAAAAAAAAACAACAAAGAAAAGACACCAGCTCGACCTGAAGACCAAAGCTGGCTGTTGAAGTCAGTGTTACCTGTCATGAATAATAGAAAACTGGTCACACTGACCTCACAGCATCCAATGACAGGCAGAATGAATGTTTCATGACTGTCTTCCTCCTCTCTGCCTGCCAGTGACGCAACAATCCTGCAATTTTCCATCAGTCCTTTACTGCCGATCGAGTCTGTACACACACACACACACACACACACACACACACACACACACACACTTGTACTTCTATCTTTGTGTGGACTTTCAGAACCATAATGTGTTGCCCAACGCCTTACCCAGACAAATAACCCCCTGACCCTGACCCTGATCTAACCTAAACCCAATTCTAACCTCAACCTTTAAACCAGGCCTTGGCCCTCATACAGACCTTCTGAGGTTGTGAGGACCAGCCGAAGTGCCCTCACTTCCCAAATATCACTTTCCAAATACCAAATATTCTCAGTTTGCTAGGAAAATGCAGAATATGGTACTCAGTGTGTAGCAAGTACACACACAGACACACAGACACATGCAGGAACACGCACACGCACACACGCACCTATACTGGTGGTCAATTGTTTCAGAAGCCACCCAGGCTAAAACCCCCCAATATAAATCACATTTTTTTCCTGAAATGGCCGCGTAACCATGGCAACGGTGTATGGTCCTTTATGGGAGAGACTGGAGCCTCGCATGTGCCCGCATGAAGGTTAAAGAAACAATTAAAGGGTGGGCCCAGAGTCCGTAAATGGATGTTTTCTGCAGACTCCCGATGATGCGCGGTAACCAGCCTCGCCTCCCGTGACTGACAGTCGCTGAGGAATTTCCATAATCCCTCAAGCTGTACACGTTGTACATGTAACCGTAACTCCATCCTCCCACTCTGGCCTTTTTAACTCGCAGCCCACATCAGAAACTCGTGTGTTCCACATTCAGAGGGGCCCACATCTGCTTTTCTTTTCCATTTATGAAATGTTAATGAGGTCAGACTTGCAGTAACATATATGTGCATATGTACTTTTAGCCAAGCAATGGAAACAGTAGTCTGATTACTCTGCTGCATCTTACTTTGCAGTTTGTGGTTTTCAGCACAACCAACCCACCCCCCCCTTCTCTCTCTCTCTCTCTCTCTCTCACCTACACACACACACACACACACACACACACAAATACTCAGGAAAGCCGAGCACAGCAGCTCTGGGAGCAGCTTGCTATAAGATATTTAAGTTAATGGTTTGCAGTATGGTGGAGTCACATAAAGTCATGCAAAGCGCTGCCCAGCGGCGCACATTTTCTTCTTGCACTATCGAGCTGACGACCGAGCAAATGCCCCACTTGTGCGACAAATGGGATGCTAATGAGGAACTTTGTCGCGGTTTGTAATGGAAAGGGGATGTGACCCTCGCTTGTTTTTATGACTGATGCGCTCCTGACTCTTTACCGTCGGCCCGACTGGTCAGGAGGTGGTGCTTCAGCGATCGCTGATCTGTCCTCAAACATAAGTTGCTCGGGAGGAGGTAGCAGCGGGGGTTACTATGGCGATGTGGCCACATCAAGATCGAACCATTTTTATAATCCCGAAAATGGGAAGAATTGGGTATCATGTTTACCACCTGACTTGAGCTTCCGCTTCAGTTCAGTACAACACGTTCAGCAGAGGCGGCTGAACCTGCCATACAGGAAGCTCGCATCGTGGTTGTGTACAGTATTATGTAAGCTCAAACAGGCAGCCTATCAGCCGCTAGTCAGCAGTCACCGCTTTAGATGAATAATTTAAGTCTTTGTTGCCTGTAGAGAGGCCAATTTAGCCCTGTTTTGTTGTTAAAAAGAAGTGAGAGATCCTGCATCAGGACTGGTGGTTTGAAAGGGCTGGCTCCTTTCAGGGGAGTTGCGCGCGGACCAATCAGATCGGCTCTGCCCCATTCCCAGAAGGTTGCACTGGATTGTGGTCGAAAAGCTGTTGTAGCGGCAGCTGATTGAGCAGGAGGAATACGAGGAGGCCCCAGACACGCGTAGGCATCCCAGTTTAGCGTGAGGACACCCATACATGTGTAATACACCCATATTCTCTTTCTATTTGAAAAGCAGAGTTGCTCAGGTGTCTTCAGGGGCAGCTGATGGTGGGTGGAACAAAGCGCCCATCGTCCTTGACAGTCAAGTGGCTCCAGATCAGCTGCTCCTTCATCTGCATTCGCAGACTAAAGCTGCTGCCGCTGTATCGTCTCGAGGCAGGGAGAAGCGAAGGGCTTCTGAGAGCGGCTCCGCTGTTGCCGCGGCTATCCGGTCGGTGGTTTCGCTCGTGTTGGGAAAGGAGCAGCCTGCAGCGCTTGGGTTCCCAGAGCCGCGCGGAGAGAGCGTGTGGGAGCGAACCGTCTGACCCCGCCGCTCGGTCAGGAAAAAACAGGAGGCGCAAAGGAGATGGAGCTGTGGAAGCCGGTTACTATGGAGGCGATGCTGTGCCAGACAGCTTCCCACTGATGGATGTAGTCTTTACTCAGTAGATCCAGGCTGCAGTGCCACATACTCCTAATTACTGCTCCTGGACCGAATCAATATTGCTGAGTCAGCTTTCTCCTTGAGCCACACATTCACCTCAAACATTCCCTCTTTTTAAAAGCATCATTCATATTTTAAAATGCTGAGTTCAGCATGTTTAACAAGTATGATGACACGCTCGTATGTCCCGGGACACTGTCTGACATGAAGTCTGCCTTGACAGCAATCCTGGCTTACTTTGTGCTGTAAATAAACCATTTACCCATCAACCGGGGAGCCCCGCTCCCAGTTCCCATTGCCCTTCCCTCCGCTCATCCCGGTCCGGATCACCACATCCTCCTCTTTCCTCCTCCCACCGCAACCAAAGCTTCCCCAGATCCAAGGCCCGAGCCATCTGGAGTATCTGGGCTCCCCCGCCTTACGTGCAACCTGCCTGCCCCCACCCGGAGGGCCACGAGTGCCCTGAAGACCCCGGGAGCGGTGCTGCCAGGGGCAACGTGCTCCTGTAGGCTCTCCGAGTCGTGAACTCCTTCCTCCAGGATGGAAGAAGGTCTTTTTTTTTTTAAACACCACAGAAAACGGATGGATGGATCCATTCGTATCCTCCCAGTGTAAAGACTGTGTGTGTTAGGCTCAGATGGTTGATGGTAGAAAATAAAGTATCCTTCACTTTCCACACAAATGGTGGGGAAGTGTGTGTGTGAGGGTTGTCTCCCGTGACCTACATGGCATCCTGTGATCTCACTCCCACACTCTCTGAAGCACAGGGAGTGTTTGAAGGAAGAGAAGCAGCGCAGATGGAGGGTGCTCATGGCTTGTCTTTGAAATGGTTGCGGTGGATTTCAGCAGACTTTTCGGTGTAAGTCTAATACAGGAGGATCTGCTGCTGATGATGAGCTTCCCCATCTCCGGGGGGTCGGACGGGTAAAGAATGATGGGCTCTTTCCATGTCGATGTTGGGACGCCGTCGGTTGAGCTGCAACGGCGGATGGGATGGCACCTTCGATGGCGACCAGGATCGTTGTTGGAGGCTTTGACGATGCGGTGTCTGCTCAAGGAGGATGTGGGGAGGGGGGGAGTTGGGGTGAGACGAGAGCCTGGTCCTCTCGTATGGATTTCCCCAGTTCGGCTCTCAGATCCATATCGATTGGTATGTCATTGTCTCTGACCGCAATGTGTCACTCTCTTGTGAAGACAGAGGCACAACTCAGAGTGAACTGAGCCCCCCCAGTGTGAGTCGGTGTGTGTGTGCAACTGATGCTAGCTTCAAAATCAGGAGAAAATTGAACAATTATTTCTCTTCCAGACAGCTTAAGTTATAAATCAATTTGCTGTCAGGAGGTAAACTGCTGGAGGGAGGTGTCATCTGGTTTTAAGCTCATTTTCTTTGACACGCCGCCACGGTCGCCGTGAATACGTCCCTTTTAAACAAACAACCCCCAACCCCCCCCTCACACGGTAACATGCCTTGATTTCTTTGTGACGGCCTACAAAAGCAACAATAGAGCGAAATTCACTGGTAGGAAAAGGAGGAAATTGTCCATCATCAGCACCACTACAGCAGGTAAATATGGTAAGATTATTAAGGCATTATCATAACTGTTTTCCAGCTGTTGCTGATGACATTTCCTGCAGCAGTCTGCTGCAGTCAGCTTTATGTAACGTTCTAACGTAAAACTGTTTTGATGTTATCTTTGCCCGCAGGCTCCCGTCCGCCGGTGGACAGAAGTTGACAGAGATTAGCTCGTCGACGTGTCGTTAGCTGCCGCCGCTGAAAACGCCTGTGTTTTGACTGAAATGGTGGCAGGTGCGCACTTAGAAATCTGTGCATTCAGTCGATGTGACACACTGACACACAGGAGCGGCCACGCCGGCGAGCACAAGGTCAGGAGGCGCACTCCCACCCCCACCCCACCCCACGATACGATGAGTCCGAGAGCCGAAGAGCCGAAGACCTCCATCCACAAAACCAGAGCCTATAGATGCGTCGATGCACCACAAACAGCTGAACCACCGTGCCTGCTTCTTCACCTCTTCAACAGTGTCTCTTCAGTCTATTTCCATCAGTTACGCAACAGTTCTCAGTGTGGGAGAGAAGTGGCACGAAAAAGAACATAGACGCTGCTGAAAGTCTATTATTCCAACTTATCTGTTTCCGTCATGATTAAAATGCAGTTTCTTCATTACGTCTTTGTCAAAAGGAGGTGGCGTAGTCCAATACTTGAGGGAAATTGAATGCTGTTGACCTAAACGGCTTCAGTCATTCATTTTCTTTTACAGTCAATTATCTTCAAAAGCCGTCCTCAGCCGTGCGGTGAATGCCAATTCAAGCAATTATACAGTGAAATGAGAGTTTGGGGCTGCTCTTCCTCCGCAGCTCTTCAGATGATGACAAGTTAAACACAACAGCGCTTTAACTGAAGTGGCGTGGCATCCAACGCCGATGCAGCAGTCACAAATCAGGGAGGCACGCGACGCAAGTGCCTCAAAATATGTTCAATGTTGGAAAATATGCACGATGGATTATTGCAAAATGCTCCTGGGAAAAAATAAATCGTTTCCTGCGATAAAATTGATTGATAACATTGTATTTCTGGTCACGGCCCACCTAAGGTTTCTTCCACAACAATATTTCCTCATACAGTAAAATTGAGATGGGTGGAATGTAAATAACTCGGTTTTCCGCGAGACAGCTTAATGTAGAAAACCTCTGCAGCCTTCAAAAGCACGGCGGGAAACTGCGAGCTCAGGACAAAAAGGCGTCCTTAAAGATGGATGAGGGCACATTAGAGAAGCGGCGACGCGTTTAAACGCGACAAGCGGCGTAAATACTCCAACGACCGCGCCCGAAGACGCGACTCAGCTGGCTGGAAATACTGCTGATGAACTGATTCTGGGAAGGAAGGAAGGAAGGAAGGAAGGAAGGAAGAAAAAAAACAACCCAAAACTGCCACATCGGTGGAATCGGTCACCTTGAGTCCTTTTCTTGTTCGAACTCTGATGAACATCTCGGTCTGAAACCACTCTGCAGTCTTCGGCGGGTCAGAGGTGAGGTTGAAAATAGATTTCTACACCAGCGTCTCCCCTTGCTCCTGGTGTGAGCAGAGACTACTGTGGCAATTGCATCCATTAATGCGTCAATGTCACCCGTAATAAGATTACCGTCGCGTGACAAAAGCCAAACGTCCTTTTTCAGACGCGCTGTTGTACGCGGAAATCAGCGTAAGAGATGCTGAAGCAGGAGTTTACGGGCAGGTTGGTCATGAGATGACAAACTTTCGTGAAGCTTCGCCTTTTTTTTTTTTTTTTCTAAATTACACAAATGGATCACAAACAGTCACAGATATCACAAATCTCATTTCTTTTAAGCCCTATTTCCTCACCCTCCGTCTTCTTTTCCTCATCTCAGGACCGAGATGCATGGAAATGACAGGAGGGGCGGAAACAAGGACGCGATTTAATAAAGAAAGGAGGTGCACCCACTGTGATTGTGTTCCTACTGCCAATTATGAACTAACAAGCTAAAAGATGCTAACTGCACCTACCGCTCCCATTTAACACATCCGCTAATGGGTGCTGTTGATGGAAACCAGACTCTTGGGCAGTCTACGTGAAGCAGCAGCATCTGGGTGGGTGTGGTGTTTTAACGCAATCAATATTTGACTTATTGTCCCTGCCTGCACCCGCATGGAGGTGGGCACACACTAGACTTTAACCTTTATCATTTGGGGGACTAAACGATAGTGGTCTGGGAGGGTTTGATGTGCTTTACAATTTATTTTCTGGGGGGGGGGGGGTGAGCCTTTGAAATTGATTTTCGACAATTCGGTGGGGTGATTTGTTGTGTTTGTTTAAAAAAAATGTCATCAAAACTGTGAAAGCGGTCGGAAAAAGGAAAATAAAAGCAGGGAAAGAGGACAGAGGGAGTTGAAGGGAGCTGTTGTCATCATCTGTTCACCAGGTCAGAGTACCTGTGGATGGAGTTCATCTTTGTTGTGAAACACATTTAAGTGGAGGGGGGTCACTGAAACAATGACAGAGGTGAAGTTATTGAATGATAAAATCTCTAACCTCATTGTGGACGTCACAGTGCCCAGGTCTGCTACTTAATCATGGAAGCGCTGGGGGAGGGCGGGGGGGGGGTCATTTTTGGAAACAGCATTTGAAATTCAGGAGAATAAAGTGATTTCAAATTATGAGTGTAAACCTGTGGACTCAGAGGCTTGGAGCTGCACATCTGCCTCGCAGACTCTGAAGATTGCCGGTTATTAATACAAAATAACCCTCAAATGCACCAATGGCTCTCTGTTCTCATCTCATTAGCCGCCTCTGAGATTCAATAATGTCACATAATATCGCTCTCCGATAATCCTGGTTACACTGGCACTGCACGGGGAAAAAAAAGTAGCTGGATCATCCCCTTGCAACAACTGGACGGTAACCATGGCAACGTGGATGTTGCACAACAGCTGCAGGAATGGTGTTTAACGTGATTTAATGTCTGGAAATAATAACGGTTTGGCGCTGTTGCATAACTATTGATTTCGAAGGAAGAGTTAAAAGGTGTTGAGGAGAAATAGCTCGCCCGCCTCTTAGAGGAGCGGGGACTGTGGTCATTAACATCTCCAAGGCCAGCCGAGGATGACTGACAGCGATGCGTTTCGGTGAAAATGACCCTGCGAGGCTCGAACGCGCGGTCGATTCCACTTTATGGAAAGCGTGAACACAAAAGGAAAACGACGACAACGGACGAAAAGCACCACAACAGATGATTTCAGAAGTCACTCGGCAGGAAACCAAAGTGGTTTTAGGCGCTCTCGTGGCGTCGAGCTGCCCACTGACCATTGATCTATCTGTCTTTCGCCGCGGAGGAGCAGCCCTCAAAATGTGACCACGGGTAAAACCCTGTGCGGACTAATTTGGAGGTTTGACTTGTTGGCCTCAGGCGCGCGCACCCATACACACACGTACACACACTCTCTCGCACACACACACAGGAAGCACCAGCGTTCAGTCCTCGTGTTGGCAAAGGTGCTCAGCTGCTCACGCGTCTGTGCAATTTAATCAGCTGTACTGGCTCATGCAAATCAATACTGCCCCCCCCCTTAACGCCCTCTTATGAAGAGAGAAGAAAAGGAGAGGAACGGACCATCAAATCAAATCCTCCTAAAATCTAGTGTGCGTGGTTTGCGCTTGCATGCAGACGTGCGTAATGAGCCACATCTGGGACATAAACCATCAGATAAATTTAATTAAGCAAACCGGCCCGGAGGCAGTGCAGCCACCACGACCTCCTCCTCGGGGTCGGTAGATGTGGAGATAAAGGGTTTGCGACCGGGATGTCACCCGGATGACTCATTGGCCGTGAGAAATGAGCTGAACAGATGCAGCAGGGAATATTTAAGATGATTAAATAGATCGCAGTGATTAGTGTCGGTGGCCGGCTCAGAAAGACCAGAATCGGTGAAGGCTCACAGATTCTTCCACGGGTCTTGGGAGGTGGAAATGCGCGCGTCTCCGCGTCCACGTCTGGAGAGTAAAAGTCTGCGTGACATCACGGGAAGCCTCTGAACGTGTTCCGCATCATCTCCTCCGATCTCTGTCACACAGCCTCCACCAGAGCGGCGGGGAGAGGTGCGCGTCCTGCGTGTCCGCTCCACAAACCTTCTGCGTCCTGCCAACAACAAAAAAAAATAAAGAGAGAGAGAGGTGGGGGGGGGGGACACCTGCCCGGGCACAATCTGCCTCTCCGGATTCTCCGCAGGCGTTCTCCTGCCTTTACGCACTGCCTAAACTGGTCTTCTGATGGGGAACACCGTGTCCTGGATGTATTTTCTCTGGTGAAGTGAAGGGGAGCGCAGGAGCCATGTGGAGGACGACCCCTGGCCGAAGCATCGGAGGAAGCTCCGGATTCTAGAAACACTCCGGCTGCGCCGCAGGAAGAAAGAACATCCGTCGGTGAGGAAACAAAGAGAGACGAGATGGTAGAGAAGTAAGTGCGCTGAGGATCCTGAACTTAAGTTGGGGGGGGATGAATATTTCCGCGGTTTTTGGGGCGACGAACGCGCGCCTTAGGCGTGCACCAAGCGGGGGTTTCTGCCTTGTGTTACCACACTTTATCCCTTTTGCGTCCGTGTGGTGGGATTCATCATCTACGTTACCGGGAATTTCCCAGTGCATCCTGACAACTCCAGACTGGTTCAAATAGCTCCATGAGTTGTTTACTGGTCACACTGCACGGTTTTCAGGTATTCATGGGCTGATTATGTAATTGCTGTTGGGGGAACGGGAGAGTGTGGCACGGACTGTTTAATTTTTCATGAGGTTCCAATCAGTTGTGGTTATTGTATTGTGTGAGTGGATTTCACTCCCAATATCGCCGGCACGTTTTCCCGAGATGCAGCCTTGGAAACTATTTGATGCTTATTTGTCCGTAAGCCGCTGCACGGCGGTTTTATTTTTAGTGTGAAATGAAAAAAATATAATCAAAGTCACCCCGGCAGGAAATAAATAAAGCACACGTAGCTGCAGATGTGCTTTCAAGTGGAGGGCGTTTGGGGAGGTGATGGAGACTCTGGCACGGTGACCCGCCGCTGCTCTCCACATCACCATGGCGGCTTCGGGTTGGGAGATATTATGCGCCACGTCCAGGCAAGCGGCGTTATTCTGCGCACATGTTAGGAAATCCTTCGATTTATATTTGGATTATCATAAATCAGAGCTGAAACGAACACCTCTGGCCAATTACTAAAGTAAAACAATAATCGCCTGGGTCCGGGTTCAGCTAATAGACATTTACTTAATTGCCCCTCAGAATTTAATATAGTCGATACCTGCCTTGAATAAAAATATAATTGTGACACAGGGAATACAGATTTCCTTTTTAATGAGCTAACTTAACTACAAATGTGTATATTCTGGGTTCTTTAATTTTCTAAGTCATTTCTGTGGGGAAAAGTCTGGTGTATTAAGCATCATTTGTATTTTTCCACAGTTTTTTCCAGTTTGTTTTGGAGGTCACGTGAAGGGGGGAAAGGAACAATAAAGGGGTTAGACCGCCATCAATAATCAAATTGATCGACATGAATTATTCCTGTCCTCGCAGTGGCCGCACCTGACCTGCTTGACCCCAAGTCTGCTGCCCACAACTCCAAACCTCGCCTGTCCTTCTCGGCCAAACCGGTGGTCCTGAACACCCCAGAGGACGATGAAAGCGACACTCGGACCACAGTCATGAGGTGGAAAACGGTTTCGGCCATCTTCTTCTTGGTGGTGCTCTACCTCATCATCGGAGCGACGGTGTTCAGCAGGCTGGAGAAGCCGCACGAGAGCTCGCAGAAGTTAATCATCCTGGCGGAAAAGCTGGACTTCTTGGCCATGCACGCCTGCGTGAACTCCTCTGAGCTGGAGGCCTTGGTTAAGGTAGGTGGAAACACTAGTGTGCTGTGAATTAATGAAGTTGTACTGGCAGATGTACTTGGAGTTGCCAGTCCCACGCCCATGTAGCTCCTCCCACCATCCTCCATTATTCCTGGTGACTGAGATAAAAGGACCAGCGGCTGTGGGCAAAGATCTGCTGCTCCTGCACCTCAAAAAAAAAAAAAAAAAAAAGCTCAAGCCGAGGTGGTTCAGTAACGGCTCTTACCTTTGGAGGTTTTTTCATGGTCTGTCATTGGAAAGTGATCTCCAGGAGAAACCTTCTGATGGGATTTTGTAACCCATCAGGAGAAGATTGCTGGCAAGTGTTTCTGAAGAGAGATGCTTGGGTCTTCTGCAGGCTGATCCCGGGGCTCCTGGGGCATCAGTGAGCGGGTGAATATTGCTTTGTCGTAGGCTTGTGTCATGGGTTTGCGTTGATCATAAGGCGGGCGGGTTCTTTGAGCTCGGCAGATGTAGTCAAGATCTGCACCTATATTCGGCGGAGGGGCGGTGCTTTACAGACGCCTGGTTCTTCCTCTGCGACTCTGAGCTGCAGCCTGAAATGCAGCCTCGAGCAGGTTCAATGCAGTTGATGCACACTGGCCAGGATCCACAGCCGTGTTCTAATATAGCACATTCAGCACATGATTGTCTCTCAGCTCAGCCCTTTTTTCGTGGTTCAGCCTCGGCCACCGATTTAGGTATTAATTGCTTGTCAGGCAGCTGATGAATGAGGAAGTGAGAGCTCTTTGGCTGCTCCACTGTTTCAGAAGCCGTTTTTGTGCTGCCATCAAGTGAAATTATAAGCCCAGACTGTGAGGGTTTTCACACAGCTAAGAGATTCATTACTGAATAAACAAAGTCCATCTACAGCCTGTAAGTGAGATTCTCCTCCATGAATGTGCAGCAGGTAACAGATGACACACCGAGACGCCCAAATTAAAACTCTTCAGTGGCGTGGCGTCGTTGAATCCACAACGAACGGAAGGCAGCTAATAACAGTCTGGTTTTAGGTTTTTGTTGGTTGTGATGGTTCTACGCATTCGTTTGTAGTGGAAACTCCTCCGGCGCTTCCAGGACGCTGACGTAAAATGATCTATTTTCTCGGCGAAAGAGATCCACAGCTCTGGGATATAAGCCATACCGAAGACCAATAATGTGCACCTATCGCAGAAGAATCGCCCGCTTCTGTCCTTTCGTCAGCAAGCAGCAGCCCCATGTGCTCAGCAGCTTTTCATGCAGCCATTTTTCTTCTGATGTTTTATTGATAGGCATCTTTCATACAGGTGTGCGCTGAGCTCGCTCGTTTTTATACACACACAAACACACACACACACACACTTGCGCATAAACACACAAGGACACACAACTCCCACTGATCAAAAGCAAGTCAGAAGAGGGTTGGAGGAAGGTGCTCTCAAAGGGAGTAATTAAAAAAAAGTGAGCAATGTCAAAAGAAAAAAAAAAAAGAAACCCTGTGATGATTCTCTCGAGGCTCCGGCTTGAAGAAAACCAGTGTGGTCTCTGGCCGTCTTTGGTTTTATTAAGTATTCATGCAAGCCTTTGCCAAATCAGTGAACTGATAGCTGTTTTGGCAGGCGAACAAAGAGCTGAGCGATCCAGGCTCATTTGTGTGCTTTCTTAAGTGATGTTTACAGGAGCAGTCAGCGCAGGCTTTCAATGATTTACCTTTGAATCTTTGGTTTTATTGTGTTTTAAAATGAGTAACGGGGAAATAAAAACAGTAGGAAAGGGACCACAATCCGCGTTCAGGGTTGCTGAATATGGAGCTTTAGAGACGGATGAGTTACTTGAGGCGGAGCTTATGATCACACGGAGGATGCTGCTGGCCTGCAGAGAGGTGTTAGGGGAGCCTCCGTTGAAGATGGTCCGTCACCTTAAAGCTTAAATCCTCCAGATTACTGTTTTTAATACATCTCAGTCTGTCTCCAAATCCATCCATTGTCCAATCCATTCCTTCTTGTCCTCAGACTCAGGCCTAGTGGGGCCCTCTGATTCCTTTATCTTACTTTCACAGACTGGGATGCAAAAATCTTGAAAATACATCTGGATTATGTAACGTTGAAATGAGGAAAAGTTGATGATTATGTATGTGCATGCTCCCACTTCAGGCATTTCCCTCGCTGCTTTAGCACCTCATTTGGTCCTAATTAACGAATGCTAATGGGAATTAATGAATAAATAAGCATGATCCTTGTGTTTCATTACGCTTTTTAATGACTGGCTGAGTTGAAGGTCAGAAATATTAGCCAGAAACGAATCTCTGAAAAGATGTCTGTACACACCCCAAGAACATTGATAGAGCAGGCCAAATAACTTCCAGCAGGGGCAGAATGACATAGAATCGGGTCCCTTGTATTTCCCTACCACGGTTTAAACGCAGAAAGGAATTCATTTATCTCTTCAACGGCACGCCGGCTCCATGTGGCCCCTTGGATACGAGCAGTGAAGGAGCTAGAGACGGACAGTGGTGTCTACGGTCTGAACCGCTGTCACAGTCTATGTCATTTCCCTCCCACGCTCCTTCTCGTGTGAGAGAGGCTGTACTGTGTCCCCGTAAACCCCCAGTTGCTGCACAGCTACATTTTGTCTGAATTTGAGTGCAACGTACGCCCGAGGCACCAAATCTGTCCTTATTGTCACCTCCCATGATGAACTCAAAGCCCGTTAAAAACACATTTGTTTTAGATGAATGTTTATGTGATCATTAGATAAGACATAAAGATGAGGAGATCTAATAAAAGGAACAATGCGGGTGGATTTACAGCTTGTAGATGTTATAATTCAGCCTATGGGATCGTTTTCCAACAGTGATACATTAGAAGACAAGGTTTTAAAATAGTGCCTGCTTTCTGTCTCCTATCATTTTTATGCCCTCCTGTGCAAAATATTGCTTTAATAAGTGTTCTGGCTTCTTTCTGTCTGTTTTATTTATGACTGAGGGCTTTAATGTTCTCATTTTCGTTGTTTCTTTGGCACGAGCATGCAACGTCTCACCGCAAATAAGCACATGTGTGTTTTATACTTGCATCACATTTTACTCATTTTTCTCTCTTCCTGCACGTTTGCTGCAACTCTTGCGAGACGAAATCTCGTTAGAGGCTGAGACCAGTCTCAAAGACAGACGATTTTCTGCCTCGTTTTAAAACGCTGTCGTCCTGCCAGATTAGGATATGTAGATTCCGAAAACGGAACTCCCAGTTCACCTCAGGGTGCTGACGGGGGGCTGACTTTCAGCACCCCGACTAGCTGCCATAAGACTCTGCCTATAAAATTGGATGTGCACTGATCATTTTCTGATTTCTGTCACTCCAGCTATCCTTTCTCCCCCCTTCTCTGCAGCAAGTGGTTTCAGCCGTCAGAGCCGGCGTGAACCCATCAGGAAACTCATTCAATCAGACCAGCCTGTGGGACATCAGCTCTTCCTTCTTCTTTGCTGGGACTGTTATCACAACTATCGGTGAGCTTTTACTCACTCTCGGGGACGCCGCGCCTCGCTCATTTAATGCCGTCAGCTGCAGGAGATTTACATCGTCGTACAGCGCGCCGATTTGTTTTCTCTGCACGCGCAGCAAGCCGAGGCTTAACACAGCTCGGATGGCAGTTTTGTGCCAAGAAACCTCTTTGTTACATTGCTCCCAGATTACGTTTGGTGATCACATGCACTTTATCATCCTATTACACTTTGACCCCAGTGGCAGCAAATGAATCAATTCTAATTTAAGTTGCCGGTTCGTTTTAAAGGGAGGCCCAATTTCTTTGTTGTAATGTGCTGATGTCGAACATTTGTCCAGCATGTTTTTAACACAGCAGATAATAAGTCTGTCACCTCCAGCTGTACTTGAAAATGGACACGTCCGTTTCAAGACAGCTCTGGACAGGGGGATGTCTGAGGATGTCTGCAGGCTCCCCTTTCCATCTTAACCAGCGCCTGTTAAGTTATTCATAAGCACATATTTATCAATGATTTTTTTTTACTTAATTCAATCATGTTTATGCATGACTTTGTACTTGAATACTGTACATATTTTCCCAGGGAAACAGATGTGTGTTACAGGGGTGCTTGCGCTGTGGTGCAGCGTGCTATGGGGTGTTTTTTTTAGATGAATGGTTCTCATCTGTATGCAGAACTTTGCCTCGGTAAATGGAATTCAAACTACATTCCAGGCTTTTCACACAGCTGACTGTTTCATTCTCTACTGAAGCACACACCCACCTTCTCAGTCAGATCTGAGGTTTTTATTTTGGCTTTTCTCACTTCAGTGTTGCAATTTAATGCTCATTAACTCAGAACCCATAACCTTTATCCCTTTAAGGAAAATTATGCATCTTACACCAGTGGACCAAATAAGACATATTGAAAGTATTTAATGCAGCGATGTCCAGACTATGACACAAAAGGCTGTGAGGCTGCACATTTTGTTCCAGCCATGCGACAGCACACCAGACTAGACTTTAATCAACTGATCAGTGTTCAGACAGCCAATTGGTCAAACTGTGTGTGCTTAACTGGTTGGAACACCTGCAGCCATACAGCCCTCTGTGGAATAGAGGGCTGGTTTAAAGGATTTTTCTTCACATTTGGGGAGGTCACTTCCTGTTCAGTCACATGACCTACCCTTAATCACCACAACAGGATGTGTCAGTTTGCATAGAATTGTTGTCAATTCACAAACACAACAAAATGGAATGCAATCCTTGGTTCATAAATAAGAAAAGTAAAGATTGATAAAAATAAATGGGTACTGTACTCAGCTTCTAAAATACAATTCACACTTTCACACACCCACATAAACCAGCATCCTGCAGCCATTGCACATTTCCCAATTAGTAGCTTGCTGGGCTGTCCTGCCTGAGGCCAGACGCAAAATGCAGGAGACTAAGCTCAACGTGTTTAAGTCAATAAGAAGTAAGTGTATTAAAAACTCAGCATTAAGGTAAACCCAGGAGGGGAAAAAAACAAAAATGCAAAGAGCAAACAGAAGAATGCAGGAAACTCCAGGGGTGAGGGAAAAACAGAAAACTGCTGCGAGGGCAGGTAACCAGCTCCCTCAGGGAGGAACTGAAAACAGAGAAAACACAGGAGGTGAGAGCTACAAATGAAATGGAATGGAATAAAAATCACGAAGCCGCGAGGCCAAGCACTGGAGCCAGCACGGACAGAAACCTGCTGAACTAGCTGGGACCGGAGGGGGAGCCAGGACCAGCCTGTTAAGGTGAGCCGATTGGTGATTGGCTGCAGCTGGTTCAGGGGCACCCACAGGTGTCCTGCCCAGGTGAGCCTGACGAGAGACACAGAGATCAGGGAAGCGGAGGAAACAAGGCACCGGAACGGATTCACGAGGTCTGTATCTCCTGCCTGATGGTAGAACAGAGATATCGCAACTCTTCCACAAAGAGCCTGTGTGGCTGCAGGTTTTCACTCCAACCCAGCAGCAGCACACAGACTGGACTCACTCAATCAACTCACCTGAGTCTTCAGACAGCTGATTGGTGTGTGTGTGCTTGAATGGTTGGAACAAAAACGTGCAGCCACACAGCTCTTGGTGGAAGCGGTTGGAGATCCCTGTGTTAGCAGCGTGAGCATACATCTCTGCCCATCCAGAGCTTCTGGTTGGGATAGACCTGGATACTTTTTTACGGTAACAGTATCCGTTACTGCGGTCTACTCCTCCAAGCCTGGATGATCTGAAACATCCCAGCTGGTTCTTTCAAAATAGTCCTGGAGCTGGTGGTGGGCACCTTCAGGCCTGGTTTTCACAGTCTTTCCAGCAATCGTAGTGGGCTTCCTGTTGGTGCAAGGAGCAGAGGCATGTGATCTGACTGGCCCAGGAGGGGTAGTTGGGTAGCCCTGGGGCCCTTGGTTAGGGAGCAGTTTTCAGCTCCGCATGGTTGAGGTCCCCAGCTACAACCCTCGCAGCATGCTCGACTTGCAGGCTTCTGATAATTCTATGCCAAAAACCCAAGGGTAGAATCATTCATTAGCATCAGGTGGTATTTTCGGTATCCCGCAGTTGGCGTGCCTACAGTGAACTCCCTCGGTAGTTCAAAAGGTCTGCGTTTGACTCTTACAAACTAACCCAGTGTTGATGACTGAAGCTTATGGGTTCCAAACTGCAGCCTCAGTTCAACCATTTTATTGCCTATTTTAATTTTATCAGGGTCTTACACGGGCAAAAAAAATGTTGGGAAGCTGAGTTTTGTTCAGCCTTGTCAGCATGCTGGCCTTCTGTGCCAGTGCTGCCCCCTCCTCTCTGCAGGTGTATTCATCCATGGAGATCGGGGGTGGGGGTATCCACAGTTGCATTATGGGAGCGGAGATAGTCAGCTGAAACGGCTTGTTTACTCTATAATCCTACTTAAAGGAGCTCATGACGGATGTGTTTTTCAGCAGACCGAGCGTAATCAAGGAATGACAAACAACAGAATAAAGCGCCAAAGGGAGAACACTGAACCACAGCACACAAGCACACAGCCGTCTTCTATGTCATACAATCAATGAGTTGTGGTCTAACCTGAAGCCAGATAAGGCTGGGTTTAACACATTTTAGTGGTTTTACTTTGAATAAAATTGAACACTCCTTATAGTGAAGACTTTGCCTGGTTCTTGTGGGTCAATCAAAAGTCATTGCAGCAGCAATAAAAGACTTAAATGAATGACTTCCAAGCCTGTTGTGTTGCTTTTGCAAATTAATTTTCTTTTCTGGCCGTCCTAGTTGATGTCAAGGTTTATCTTTGCTTCTGTGATAAACTGCAAGGTTCTGTAGGAAAGCTTTTTTTGGTGAATTTGCTTTCACAGTTTTATCATTAGCATAAGTTCTGTGTGGTACTTGTGATGTTCAGTATAAAACCAAATGTTTGCTGAACTCTCTGTTGGCAGTAACAAGAAGTGATATTTTAGAGGAGCTATTTCTGAAGTCACTGCCTAAAGTCTCCTTCAAGAGATGCAATAATGCTCTGGATGGGAAAACTGCAGTAGATAATGAGAAGCATTTTTTAAATCACAAATTCAAATGAGCAGAGACTTAATTGGTTGCAAATTTCAGATCAAGTAGTGTAGAAACCTCGAATTCTGTCATACATTTATCTTGGAAAGGTTCTGTTCTCTTTTTATTCACTATGAGTTTAGAAATTAATTGAATAAATCCCATTTTTAATACAAACTGCTGTCCTCATGAAACAGCCAAATCGACATTTTATGACTTGGCAAACAAAGAAATGTCCAAATAAACCACAACTAACCAAATGCCACCAGTCGTTGTGGTCCTACCTGGTTCTTATTGGTGGCTGCAGATCATTGCAAACATGGTTCACATTGATTTATATCACTTTTTTCCCCCCTCATATTTTTCAACATTTCTTTTCAAACTTGAGACATTCTTCAAGCAAGTCCTGTCCTCCATCAATGTCCCAGTCAGTATGCCGAGGCGGGCCACTACTGGGACGAGTCCCTCGGGTTGCTGACCCTGTTTATTGTTGTTCTGTGTGAGTTGCCTGTTGTTGCTGACCTCCAGTAGAGCTCACATCAAAACACACTGAACTATAACTTGACGAGCTATTCACAGACTATGGCAGTTAAATGCTTGCTTATTTTCTCTCTTACATTACCTCAGGGCACGAGAAACAAAGCCATTATGGTTTTGTCGTCCAGGAGATAAAACCAGTCAGCACTGTCGTGAATGTAGCCATTTGTGGAAAATAGGATTTTTATTATTTTCATTTCAAGTCATAAGCTCATAACAGAAAGAATGCTTTAAAGTTAATGTATCGTTCCGGCAGTCATCGAGTGTGACTCTAATTGAAAACCTGCCATCAAGAATATTTCGTCTAACTGAAAAAACTCATGTTTTAATACAGGAGGGATTAAAATGCCCATTCTTTTCCAGAAGAAAGCACACGTTTTAGCCTAAGCTTGCTGCTTTTATGTGAACGCTCTGATGCTTCTGAATGCACGATGCTCAAGTAAGAGCTGTGGTTTTTACAAGCGAGCATCAAAAATGATGTAAACACGAAAAACTGTTCATTTCCATCCAGAAAGAAAAAACTGCAGGATGCTGCTCTTATTGTTTTCCAGCAAAGCAGGAAAGCAGGAGCTGAAGCTGAATTAGATATCCTGCCTGGCATTGAGCTAATTATGGAATTAATGAGAATTGATTGACAATCTTTTTTTTCTTTTTTTTTTTTTTGCATTTAGCCCCCACCACACAAAAGAACCCTGGAGCTCCCATCTCCAGACGGATGATTCCATTAAAGGTGGATGTAGTTCATTATGCAGACTCTGTATGAAATGTTGAATAATGAGAGTCATACTGGTACTTTAGAAGGCTCAGGTCACAGAGGTTGCTCTACCCTTGGCCACAGTCTTCACATGAGTCTCCAGTAGCTGTGCATTGCTTCTTGTTTTTCTCAGCTTTTCTGCCAAATGCTGTCAGCAAGGCGAGCCGTTTTTCTCATCTGCAGACCGACGGTGCCCCGGCTTTAGCGGCTGATGGAAAAATTATCTTATGTATGAAAGAGGGTTTATTTACTGGGGTCAAAGTTCAACAGAGGAGGTGGATGGTTGATGGAGGAGAATTAATTAATGATTTTTTTTTTTTTTTTTAATTTCTGAGCGAGATGATGATCCAAAACTCCGACACTAGCAACACAGACATTTTCTCATCCACGTGTCCGCAGGGTTCGGAAACATCGCTCCTCACACCGAAGGAGGCCGGATTTTCTGTATCATTTATGCTCTGCTGGGAATTCCTTTATTTGGATTCCTATTGGCTGGCGTTGGAGATCAGCTGGGGACCATCTTTGGGAAAGGCATTGCCAGAGTGGAGAAGATGATTGTGGTGAGCACTTTGCATATTTTTAAATTCATCATGCTTCACTGGTAAGTAAAACTAGCAGAGGAGGGTTTCAATCCATCAAGCACTGGGAAACAGGCTTAGCTGGCACACACATCTCTGCTCACTCCACCCCAGATGGGACTCGAACCCACAATCCCTGGCTTAGGAGGCCAGTGCCTTATCCATTAGGCCACTGGGGCTTGCAGTTGATGGTATTATCTCGACGATCGTCACCTAAGGATGGCCCAATATGACCCCTGATTTCCGATGTATGGAAATAATGCTCATAGCAATTAGTGTGACATTTATTTTTCCGCTGCAAGAGATTTTGGAGACTCTGCTACGTTCCTCCCAGAGGAGAAGGATGCAGGGCTTCAGCTGGAGTACACAGCAGAGCCAAACGAACCACAGTCACACCTGTGTTGGGAGGGTGGAGCCTGAGAACCTCTGCAGAACATCCTGCAGGCCATCAGACTGTACGTTACCGTCCCCAGCTCTGAGGGCAGTGGACACGACAGACTCTGGATCTGAGGGCTGCCTACTCTTTGTGCCCCCCCCCCCGTGGCTCCTTGCTTCGGGGTTACATAACCGCGAGGTGGGAGGAAAGGGCACAAAATGCCAAGAACCAGCAGAAAACGGTGATTGCCTGTGGAGGAGGGAGCAGGGGAGATGGCGGCATGCACAATTCAGTTTGATGTGGAGCTCAAACAAACCAAAGAGGATCAGAAGAGCTGATATTAACTCTGGATAATTACTTGCCATATGACAGCATGGATCTATGTCAGGTTGCTCTTTGTGTCAGGTCAATCGGTGTCATATTATTTCACGTACAACCACGACCTTAAGAAAGTCCGAGAAAGCGATAAATATGTCTAGATATTAATATCTCTTATAACCGGCTAAACAAATGGTCTGGTCGAGGAGAAAACCACTATTACAATAGGATTTAATTAAAAACTGTTGCTTTTTATTACAGCATTAATCATCTCCATCGCATTCACAGCTTCGTATTCACCCTTCCCCTGCAGCTTCATTGCTCTCATTAAGACAATTGCTTTCCAAATGCAGAAATAATTCATGGCCTCATTCATTGTTTCATCTTCACGCAGAAGTGGAAAGTCAGCCAGACGAAGATTCGCGTGTTCTCAACGCTGCTCTTCATCTTGTTCGGCTGCCTCATCTTCGTGGCCCTGCCCGCCGTCATCTTCAAGCACATCGAGGGCTGGAGCACGCTGGAGTCCATCTACTTCGTCGTCATCACCCTCACCACCATTGGCTTCGGGGACTTTGTGGCCGGCGAAAAGGGTAATTCGGTTTTCTTTCTTTTCATTTCCCTGCGTTCCTTTCATTTACGCCCAGTTCAGAGTGTAATGTAGTCCTTAAAAGCAAGTATTTTTACAATTCCTTTTTTAAAAAATCAGGTCAGAAACAACCAATTTAAACATGCACAGGAGAGCGAAAGGCACAGCTGCCTCAGTGGCAGCGACGCTCCCTTTGTGTCTCAGCTCTTCAGCTGTAATTTGCTCCGCAAAAGTGTGTGATGAGGTTTAGAGCACGGGTGACCTGCTTCTCACAGTCTTCATTGGTGATTTAAGCCAGTGAAGTGCGCAAATGGGATGAGCCAGCTTTCAGGAAACTGTAATTGTGGCGATTAGACAAGTTAAGCGAGCCTCACAGAATTCACAGGAAGCGCTTCGGCGCGACCGCGAGGGCAGGGGGGCGCTCACACTTGCGCAATTCTGTCGATGTTCGAAGATGGAAGTTAGAAAAAAAAATCAACCGGTTGGGGTTGCAAATATTTACCTCACCGCAGCAGTTGTCGGAGTCACTGAAGCAACGCTCATCGGAGCCGCCAGATGAGTGTGAAACGGTGGTGACTCTCCAGGGAAGGATGAAAGGACACTAATGTAGGCGGGGGACGAGTGATGGCAAACGCGTCTGTGCTGAGAAGAGGCCTCTGTGTTCAGTGCAGCAGGTCTCCACCACGACTTTCAGTCGTCAGTCCAAAATATTCCCTCTCTTATCTTATGTCTGCTAGCTTTAGATTAACATTGTTCTTGTCTATGCTTTCTCAGGAAACAATGTTTTTTTGTTTTTTGTTTTTTTTGATCTGTAATCGTTTGCTTCGTTCGGTGCAGCCAGCTCAGAGAGCCCGGAGTACCTGGACTACTACAAGCCCGTGGTGTGTTTCTGGATCATGGTGGGCCTGGCGTACTTTGCCGCCGTGCTCAGCATGATCGGAGACTGGTTCCGGGTCATCTCCAAGAAGACTAAAGAAGAGGTGCGTACATTTCGACAAGAATTGTTACATCACGCACAGCAAGAAACAAAAAAAAAAAAAAAAAGTGTAACACAGAGCTGTATAACAACCTCAGGCCATTTTGTGATCAAACCATCTTACTGTCTTGATAAAAATGCATCAACAGACTGAGATGAAAGGAGCCCTTTTCCTCTGTGCAGAGAAAAGTAAGGTAATAAAAGAGCTGGAGGGTGAAGTTCAAATCCTGCCGGCCATGTCTACCTGGCCTGACTGTGTAAAGTGGATTAGCCGCATCAGAAACTCTAGAGGAGGCTGATCATGCCCCGAGACTTGCTTTTCTTTCAGCGTAATCAGTCCTTGTAACAGCGGCGCTGCGGTCCTCCAGTTTGTTTTATAATCCCAAAGCCAATGCATCATCAGTGACAGGCTAACATCTGAAATCCACTTTGTTCTGTATTTCAACTCCAGCGGCAGGCTTTAACGCTGGGCCAGAGGAGAGCCTTTCCCTGTCGTACTCAGACATGAACCAAAATGGATTTAAAAAAGAATATACAACTACTTTTTTTCGAGGACTGACATAAATCCAACCTCAAGTGCAAAATGATGCACACCCATTTGAATAATTACTGTGAAGTTATATGTGAACAATGAGCCAGGGAGAGCAACAAAATGGGTAATGAAGTACTCAAGTGTGTCTGCGCCAGCGCGTGCATCTAATGCGCGCACACCTGCAGTCACACTCGGTAAATTTGTAACTTGAGAGCGCAGAAGTCGACTTTAAATGAGCGCGGCTCGGGGCCTGATGAATAATCAAAGGGAGCAACGGGCCCCGCAGATTATGAAAGGGAGAGCAGAAATGGCTCCCGTTCCCTGCAGCGGTTCTCAGGGGTTATGAAGCAGACAGCAGAGCACATGAATACAAATGTGCTTTGTTTTAAAGAGATATCAAATGTGTATTTAATGGGCAGTGAGCAGTAATGGGAAAAAAAAAAAAAAGCGATGCTTGATGTCTGCAGGTGGGCGAGTTCCGAGCTCACGCTGCCGAGTGGACGGCAAACGTGTCAGCGGAGTTCAAGGAGACCCGCAGACGGCTCAGCGTCGACATCTACGACAAGTTCCAGCGGGCCGCCTCCATCAAGCGCAAGCTGTCCTCCGAGCTGGGCATCAACGCGGCGGTAAACCAGGAAATGACCCCTGGCAAGCGGACGCTGTCGGCGAACGTGTACGAGGACAGAGACGCTCCCTCCAACGTGACCCTGTCCCTCAGCCCGATGATGGGCGGCCTGTCGCGGAACGGCAGCCTCTACATGAACGGCCTGAGCCCGGATTACGCCGACAGGCGGGAGATCGCCATCATCGAGAACCTGAAGTGAGCGCCAAAGGTCCGGCGGAGCACCCGCGACAGCCGCGCGTCCACTTGGTTGGACTTCCCGCAAACGTCGACCTAACCACAGCTCGACCGCGCACGTCCAGCGCTCACGCCAAACCTCGTCATCGCCCGGGTCCAAGCATCTTTTTTTTTTTTTTTTTCCGAAAAACCTCTGTGCCAACGTCGAAGAGCCAAATCCAAACCGAGCTCTGGGACCGGAGCGCCGGGGCGAGCGAGCGGGTATGAACCTCGCCGTAGGACGGGACCGGCGACCCGGAACGGAGGTAGCAACACTAACGGCCCCCCCCCGCACGCCCTCTCTCAAGCCTGTAGACACACGCCGACCAGACCACTCATCACACTTAGAAAGCAATAGAGCTGCGCGCGTTCGCCTCCACAGCCTCCGAAATCTGCATCAGATGAAGGGGATCTTCGCGCGACCAAAACGAGCAGTCTTTGGCGAGCGCGCTCGTGTTCCTCTCTCTAAAGCCTTCGCCACTTCTGCTTTCGCAGGGCAGCCTGCCCCCACTACACAAACGAATGTTGACATTTCCGTCCTCCGTGACTGATGCTCAGCTTCTCCCAGAGGAATAATCCACTTGTGCCTTATAGACAGGGAAAAAACAAAACAAAAAAAAACACAAGCATTCCCGAGGATGTTTCACGCCCAAAAGACACGGGGTGACACTTCTGTCCGCCCGATCCTTGTTACATACGGACCCGGTTTTAATGTAAATTTTGGAAAAGGATGAAGAGAGGCTCTAGCAGAGGACTCGGGCATTTTTTTCTTTGTCTCGTTTGAGCAGAAGTCTACAGAATGCATGACAGATGAATAGTGAAACTGACTAACTGCGAAAGCGACACCTTTGCTCGCCAGCGTGACTTGGACTTTTCCCCCAATCGGCCCAAGTGCTAAGACGGTTACACGAACGACACAGTGGCGCGCGGGCGCCCCCGCCACGCTGTCCGCTCCCAGATACCACCACCCCCCCACCAATACCAAAGTGATCTAAAGGTCAAAAGGCCTCCAGAATCATCAAAGCACTCGCTGTCATTCTGAAGCCCTCTGAAGGCTTCCCCCTTTTTTTTTTTTGTGCTTGATGGCTTGTTTTTTTTTTCCCATATAAAAGCTTTGGGCCCGACCCAAAACGAAACCCCGACTGTTCGGATGAAGGTCCCAGAGCTGCGGAACGCACATCAACCACACATTATAGCTTTTCCAGTGTGACGCTACGGCTTTAATCGCTGCCTTCATTTTCACATCTAAAGGGAATATTTCACCGAGAGGAGAGCCTTTACCTGAATGTATAGAAACTGTCGCTTTAGAAGACGAACTGCCCGAGGCCACCACGATTCCTGAGCATTTGTTTAGATCAACGCCTATATGCACGGCGGGGGGGTTGAGGAATCTAATGCCAAATACACGTTTGCCATTTTAAATTCAGGATATTTCTGAAGAGTGTCTTTGTGGTTTTCCAGCTGGTTTGGATTATGTGTCACAAACAGGTTATTTGATGTTCACAGTTCGTCCAAACACATCCTCAGTAGGGCAGGAGAAGCACCACATGTCTGTAATGTATGTCGGGGCTTTTTCAGTTTTACAGCTTTTTTTCCTGCCTCTGGAGAGAGACGTTCGGTATTAACATCCATCTAGATTAGATCTGAGACCGCCCGTTCACGCTGGGCACTTGCGCGCGCCTCCGCGCATGCCTCATGCGGCCACTTGAAAGCGGATCTCATTTCAGCAGCTCTTGCATGCAAATAAACACGTAGATCGCGGGGAGATATCACGAGATAGCGAGAGACTTTTGCATTTAAAAAAAAGATGGCAACTAGGACTCTAGGTCCCAGAGTGTGAACTCCACGAGGCAAAAATGTGATTGATTTTGATGCCGTTTTCAGGTTAAGAATGTTATTATCTGAGAGAAGTACCAGACCCAGGACCACTTTAGCTGACAAAAGATCTTAGTTTGAATAGCACCAGGAGAGAAGAAGCCGCTGTGTCCTTTTAAGATACACGCGTTTTTCAAAAAAGCTGGTAAATCATATTTGACTCACTCATGAGACCACAGGACTGTATAAATAAGCACAAGTATTATTGATTTCTGTGTTCTGCTCCAGCCCTTCTCCTTTAGAGGAATCGGGGGATTTCAACAGAATATCAATCACTGTTTACTGTGATAACCAACATGTCGATATAAGTGTCTTTTCAAGGTGAAATAAATATACGCTGTTAACATTTCACTTGTAATTCAGCAGGTGGAACATAAATATCTGTTTTTCGTTCGGTTTCTGTTCATTTTGAAAGACTGCGCTGACACGCGTGGCCCCGCATCTGAATAGTTGCATCTAAAAAGTGACTCCAGTGTGTTCGGGGCTTTCCTGCCTGTTCCGATCAGATGGGGATGGATGTTAATACCAGATCTGAACTGGGCCTGAGAGGCGCTTTTAAAATTGGATTTGCACAGTTAACTGTCGGGCAGTTCCTCAAAAACAGTCCAGCGAGTCCTCTGAGGTGTCAAATGTGGAAGATGAGAGTGCTGCTCATTTATATTGAATTAAAACAGGTTGCAGAAAACTTTTCCTTCTGCCTTATGCAGCTCCTGAATGTACGACACGTCTGTTTTCTTGCTGGATAAAGTTGATGTTGAGTAGAAGTAGAAGGGGGTCCGTCTGCCGTGTTCATTACCCCAGCAGGTTCCTTTGGTCCCAATTTGATTATGAAAGTTAGCTGAACTAAAGTTGAAGACCAATAAAAGCTGAGGAGACTGCAAGAAAGATTTGCAGAGTGAGCAGACATATTTGTCCAGCTCAAATATAACCTGTTGGATTGAGGCACAATGTGCTTTATGTGCTGCAGAGAGGTTGGATTACACTTCCTCTGAAATAAGAATTTGGTCTGTCAGTCAGGAGGCTGTGAATATAACTAAAATCAATACCAGGGCGAGAAATGTATTCGATGAATACCAGCAAGAGGAAAATATTATGGACGGATGGTTGGTCGGAGCTCTGAGTCCAATCTCCACCGAGTGGGGCTGCTCCGGCTGCCGTGCCTCTTGTTCTCCGTGAAAGCCTGAGCAACAGTTTGCGTCTGACCCAGCGTAGGTCGCCGGCTGTCAGGCCGCATCACGTCAAGGAGGCATCGCCGAGATGCCGCGAAGAGAGTAAGGACAAGGGAACTCGATCATTTTGCGCGTCCGAGGGCGACGGGCGACTTCGGGAACACGCCGCGGACTGCTTCGGGGCTCAGATTGGGAGGTGGTGGAGGAGTCAACCTGCTCCACTGTCGACAGCCATCGACAGTGGCGCCGCCGGCCGTCAGGTGGTTACGTAACCCAGCGCATTGCCAAGGTCCAGTTCTGAAAAAACCCACAGAGACAGTTGGATGCGGTGTCCTCCTCTGCCCCCCCCCCCGCCTCCAATGAAAGCTGCTTTTAATTAAGTCAGAATCCCAGTAAATCCCAGTCTGGATGTGTCCTCCCATTGATGAAAACATCATGAGCGTGGGTAAATGAGTGAAAACTGTGATTTACAGCAACATCTGCTTTTCTTTTCAGACCACAGTGTCACGATCAACCAGTTGTAACCGCAGTAAAAGTGTTATTATGTGCCAGAATTTTAATCCTCAAGTGTACGATGAAGAGTGTTTAACAAGACGGGAGAATGTCGACGCCTCGCCGTCCTCCGTAGCCCGTCCCGTGCTGTACCTGAGCGTCCTCTGGCTTCGTCCCGGATTTTTCTTTCAGAGGTTTTGCAATAAAATATTTTACACGCCGCAAACACAAAAGGTCCCCGTTGTCTTCCATGTGTGGTTCCGCGCGATAAAGGAGATGCGGAGAGGCATTCAGGTGCACCGGGCCCTCCTGCTGGTGATGTAGATGTAGTAAACCGAGCTTGTCGGGGATCAACCCGGACCTGGCGCTCGTCCTGCAGCAACATCCTGGAGTGACTCACTCTGCACATATAACCTGTTACATTACTTGTCAGCATTAGGTAACCCACCTAATGGGCGTACATAGGGTCCCAAAAACCTGTGATATAATTAAAATCCTTTTCTGACTCCTCTGAGTCAAGAACAGGACGCTCCGGCGTGGCGCTCACTGTGACAAATAATGGTGGATAATAATCCCAGCTAATGGTTCGTCTCCCGATGGAGACTTATTTATGCACCGGCAGCTTGTGGAGAAAAAACAAAAACAGACAAAACAGACTGGGCTGACATCGTCAATGCAGACGTGCGAGATGAGTCACAAAGAGTCGACATCACGACTTCACGGTCGCTAACTTCCCCCGTCGACACCTTCACCCAACCCCCCCCCTTCCTACGTTTGCACTTCGTATTCAATCAATCAACTTTTCACTTGTTTTTGTTTTTTTCCCCATCTATAGCTTCCGTGCGGCTCGCGACGTAAAGCCGGAGCACGCGGCGATCACGGCGAGGCGCCCTTAATGTGAGCGGACAGGTCGCCTGATAAGTGGGTGACATTGCGCACGGGCTCGGGGGCCGGGGCCCTTCGGCACAGCGACAGATGCTGCGTTGCACCTTGAGGAGGCAGCCCTGAACTCTGCGCCCTTCAGATGGAAACCGGCATCCCTTAGTGTGGAAATACCGACCCAACTAAAGAAAAAAAAACAACTGAAAGAGGCTTGATACTTGTGTATGCTTCACACCACAGGCCTGGATTTGTACTTGGTCGCAAAAAGCCAGGTGGGGAAAGAGAAACTATTGCTTTTTTTTTTTTTTGTTAGCCTGCTGACAGGAAACTAGTGAGCTGGCCCGGCTGGAGGTTGGCTGCTTCATTAGAGATTCTCTCTGCAGTGACATCAGAGCAAAGCAGCCACCTTTTGCAACTGTCTCAGGCTGGAGAGGTACAGAGAGAAACATGGAGAGAGTGTGTGTGTGTGTGTGTGTGTGTGTGTGTGTGTGTGTGTGTGTGTGTGTGTGTGTGGGAGGGGGGGGTCTGGGCCCTCTGTAGAGGAGTGGATTTTTTTTTTCCCCGTTAAAATCCATATGGTCGTTTCCTTTTCGCCCCTGTAGATAAATGTTTCCTTCGTCAGCTCTCTGCACCCTCTTCAGCGAAGGTCTCAATAAACTGACACGTTTGACAAAGATCGGACGAGTAGAGACGCTACAGGCCAACAGAACAGAACCAGCAACAATCGATCAACCAACAAATCAGCCACCACAGTTTTTACAGAACACGTTCCTTTGAATCTTGTTACTGATCGGTTCCGCAGCTCTTTCTCGAGCGATTTCGGCAGCGGTGGATGGTTGGTCACAGGTGTAGTTCAGACCCAGTTTTAAGTGGTTTTAAAGGTGAAAACCCGCTTCGTCTGTATCTTTATCTCAGTTTTCACCTCCTGCCGCCGTTTCCATTAGAGCGTTCGTAGCTGCAGCGGTCCCGCAGAGACTTGTGGGCGAGAACCCGTCAGGGAGAAGCATGAATCAAACCACCGTTGAGGTCAGGATACTCCGGCTCCTTCATGAGCAACAACACGTTGAACTCGGAAGAGATGGTCGAGTTCTGCCTCTCAGAACCTGAGTCATCACTCTGGGAGCAGGCGGGCCAGCGGAGGTCGTTAAAGGTCATTATTCAGATCGATTCAATCAAACCGAGGAGCTTCAGCTTTTAGAGCCTTTTTATGTCACTGAACAGCCTGTTTTTAAAATGAAGGCTTTGATTTAACAAGAAGGTGGCCAGAGCAGCCTCCAAAGGGCTGAAAAGGGAAAAACAAACGACCTCACTTGGTAAATTTAATGTTTCCAGACAGTCTGGAACTTTAACACGTGGAGGGAGGAAAAGAAAGAAAAAAATCAAGCCGACGCGGTGGTGAATACCTTTTCTCAGGGTTTTACCTGCAGGGTTTGGTCCACGCCGCTGTGAATTATTTAAACGTTTGCTGGCCCGCGGGGCATCCAAGCCCATCCCGCGGAGCAGAGATCTGCTCCCAGCAGTGGCGAGCTGATGAAAACAATCGCGTGCACGATAGCAGCTCATCGGGAAGTCAAAGAGAAGCTGCGTGATGGAAAAGGAGCTGGAAGCTATTTGCCCAAGAGCAGAGGCAGCTCTTACTGTGGCCTTAAAAACAATCGAAATTGTAAAAATTGCAATAGATTTTAATGGAAAATAAGGAAAATCTGCAATCTATGACTGGGTGGTCGTTACCCAACCGCTCAATGCTGAAACTAATAAACATATGTAATAAAGTGGAATGAAGAATATAGACGCCCTGCTATGGCGGCACTGATCTGCCGTACATGAAGGCCTGGACCGAACGTCAGTGCGCAGCGGTCGATTTTCTCACCCGAGCGTGAGACGGAGCCTCGAAGCATCTATGGAACTGTGTTCTCTTAAACCCATCAGCCCGGAGGATCGGCGTTGCAGCAGAATCTGCGGGATTTATCCTCCTCATCCTGTCAAAGACGCAGCACCTCTGATGACGTGGCGACCAGAGACATAATGTAACGTTTTCCCGTAGCAGGGACCACAAGCGGGGGCGCCACAGGGACCAACGCTCAGCCTAAACGTGCACCCTTAGTCTGCACAGTCCGAGAACACCGGCGAACGTATTTGAAACAGCACCATTTAATAGACAAAAGCAATAAATGAATAACATAAAAACACACATGGTAGTAGAATTAACTGGTGTATGTTGTTTGTATTATTTTAATAGGTTAAGAATTTGTTTGGTATTTATCAGGTCAGACTGGATGAAGGATCTTGACAGAGCAGCCCTCAGTGCCACAGAAAATGTAAAGTATCATTAAAATGCCCATGTAAAGCTAAAACAGCTGTCTCTTGCATACAGATGACAGATTCTTTGGGCGCTCCGTCACCGTTTGATGCTTCAGTGCAGTTCCTTTGCTCTGACGCAGGTTTAGAAAACCTTCTATGTTGTGAGATCGGCCTCTGGAACACTGCTGGTGTCGCTACACTGAATTATATTTTCTGCAGGGGGAGCAACATCTGGATGGGTTTTGTGTGTGTGTGTGTGTGTGTGTGTGTGTGTGTGTGTGTGTGTGTGTGTGTGTGTTTGCGTGTGTGTGGAAGAGAGAGTGGGCAGGCAAGTCCACAGAGATTTATCCTGTATGTCACCACCAGCAGAGCCAGTCAAACGATAATAATCATCCTCTAGAGTGATGGGAAGGGGTGCAACACCACATCATCCTGTAGACAGAAAGGGATAGATTACCCCAAAAATAATAAAGGTTGGCCCTAAGAAAGATGCTTTATTACTGAAATCTATGGATATAGAGAACAAAGAGACGGTGGTGTTTCAGGAGTGATGGGGTGGTGATCTGCCACCGTGCAGGACATCGTGTTTATCCCCTGATAAGAAGCGCACGTGCTGCATTCTAAGCTGCGAGGAGTGCGATGTTTCTTCATCAGGCACCCCCAGACTAACATCTTGTCCTAACACCTCCTCATCAATTCCTTTTCTTTTTTTTTTTTCCGGCCAGCTAGCTCGCTTGTTCTCCATAGCAACGGAGGAGGTAGCGATAAATATTTGGTGAGCGTTGTTTCCCTGCAGAGACGCTAATTCAATTATCCCTTGTTCCGAGCGTCGCCGGCTTCGGTTTGCGAATCAGAAGTCCTGGTCCCATCCAGAGAACTCCTCTTCCACTTTGGTGTGATCGACAGGGAATCGATCAAAGTTGATGTAGCAAGGGCCCTGGGAGAGGAGAGAGATGTGAACAAAAGGAAAACTGTGAATGCACACATTCAGATTCCCTATTGTGCCTTTTTTTTTTGTTTCCTTTTGAGGGAGTGAAACTTTAATGAAGGACACACGGAGGCACTCTACGGCATGGCAAGTATTGAAAGTGTCAGTAAAAGAATTCAGCACAATGGCCAGATCCACATCGGCAAAAGAAACTTCCAGGCGATTCCAAAGCTCTCCCCAGGTCAGACTTTTGGACTTGCCTTGCGTATCAGCCGGACGGTGGGGGCGTCCAGCTGGCTCATGCGCAGCTTGTGCCAGTTGATGCTGCTGAACCACCTGAGGGAGACAAGACAGGAGGGGGTCAAATGTGCCGAGAGGAGCGGCGGAGAGACGCTCCCCCCCCCCCTCGGTCCGGTCGGTGTTACCTGTGGTGTCGGACGTCTTTGATTCCATTTTTGGTGTTTCCTAACCTCTGACCCGGCCGCGGCCTGCAGGCACAAACACCCCCCCCCCCCGTCACAACGTTGGAATCTACTCCACAATTCCCCTCCGATGCAAAGAGCACAAAAGGGCTTTTAAACCTGCACAGTTTGCTGATAATGGACTTGGACGCCTCGCTCAGGTAAGGCGGATACTTGAGCACTCCGTCCAGAATCTTGGCGTAGATTTTCTGAGGCTCCGAACTAGAAAATGGAGGGCTGAGAGGGAAGAAGAGAGGGGCGTTTGAGGGGAAAGCTCAGGGACAGGACCGTCGCCCGTGCTTGGTACACATCAGACTCTTTGCTTCCATCTAGTGGTTCGATCTTAATGATATCGTTTTAGAATCGTTCACGCCAAACTACCCGTTACCTTCCTGCCAGCAGCTCAAAGATCAGGATGCCGAGGGACCAAAAGTCAACTGCAAAGTCATGCCCCTGGTTCTTGATGATCTCTGGAGCCATGTACTCAGGCGTGCCCACGAACGAGTACGTTTTCTCCCCGCGCGTCATCTCCTTGGCGAAACCAAAGTCCACCTGCGCCATAAAGGAGGCCGGCACATTAACGACTGGCACGCGACGCCCCGCGCCACCCGGGTCAGGTGAGCTTCTCGGAGCAGGGAGTGAGACGCAGGGGTCAGGTAAAGCAGTCACCAGTTTGACGTAGCCCTTCACGTCCAGCATCAGGTTCTCGGGCTTCAGGTCTCTGTACATGATGCTCTTCTTGTGGAGGTAGGCGAAGGCCTCCACCACGCAGGCGGTGCAGAACACGGCCATGGGCTCGTCGAAGCGCCCCCTGAAAACCAAAAGGGACCATTGGAGCAGCCTCCCCTCTGCACTTCCCCTTATCATTTACCCAATCTGTGAGAATCTTTACAGACGAGTCAACAAACAAATGATAAATAATAAGGGCCAATTCTTTGTTCTCTCACACTTCTTTGAGCTTGGTCCAGATCTCCCCTCCACCGCAGAACTCCATGATCATGTAGACGTATCGCGTGTCTTTAAATGTGGCGTGAAGCCTAAAGGAGGCAGGGGAAAAGGGCTGTTTGTGCGGAGGCGTGTGAGTGAAGTCAACAGCTGGTACGTCTGTGAGCGCGGGTACCTGACGATGAAGTCGCACTGGATGGCTCTGAGGACCTTTTTCTCGAACAGCATGTGCTCCTCCTGTCTCTTGGCAACAATGTGCTTCTTGCTGACTCGCTTCAAGGCGTAATACGTCCCATGATTCACCGTGGTCATCTAAAACAGTGGTCGGCCGCGACTTTTAAGCGTACGCGTCAACGATAGCGGTGAATTTAGACCTTTGCAAGCGCATTCAACAACTCCAAAAGGTTTAATTGTGATTACTGTGAAGAATGCAATAAATGCAACATATCTATAGATTTAGATATTTATCTAAAGTCCCAGCAGGAACCTTCTACAAACCCCTCCTGTCTTCCTCTTCCAGGGTTTACAGTATACGTTTAAAATGTTCCTCAAGCTTAAAGATGGTAAATGGCCCACCAGTTCAACGCGACCAAACCCTCCGACTCCCAGGGTGACGGGATCCCCCTGATACCGGCCCTCCTGGTACAGAACGGGAGTCAGGTCCTTAAACTTGAGGGTGGAACCGGGGCTAACAGAGAGGCAGATCTGTTAGCTCGTTTATGCTTCACGCCAACGTGCTTTAAAGGTCGTCTCCTGACTCTCAGAACATCAGTCACTGACCTGGTCTTGGCTGGAGTCTGAGCCTCCTGCAGCACTTTGGAGCTGCAAACAAACGTTTGTAAACTCAGCTGACCTTTAGGGCTTCAAACTTTCATGTTGGAGAACTTACTCGTCGAAAACCTCCAGGTGCTCCACGGGAATCGTCTCTTCAAACACTCTGGAAAAGAAAGGCGGCGTGTCAGTCCGAGCGAAGGCGTCCGGACCCGTGTTTGCGCTCGGGCCGTGAATGTCAAGCTCACTCCTTGTCGATGGTGAAGCAGGTGACGGGGCCGTCAGCGGCGCAGGTGGCGGTTCTCAGGACTTCCCTGCACGGTCAGAAATAATCAGGGGAGAAAAAAAAAACAAAAGACATTACACCTGTCAAACCAGGCAATGGAGATCTGTCGCCCACCTCTGCGAGCAGGCCAGAGCCGCTGTTCATTACCAGCTGGCATCATGCGGTTCCTGTCACGAGCTGAGCGATGAAATCACAGCAGGTAGACGCGGAGACGGTAAACGGAGTATTTAAATGAGCTGGTTAAAGGTCCGCGCGGATTCAAACGGGTTTGCATTCGAGTGCTGAGTCCATAAAGCTGTAATTTTTTTTTTTTTTTTTTTTTTTAAGCGCCTGCTCTCCGAAATGTTCCCCTTTTCCCCGCTTTCGAGTTGCCATGGTTACCGTATAAGGGCCTGCTCCCCGAAATGTTCCCCTTTTCCCATCCTGCGGATCTGCTTCTGGTGCCCGTTCACGTTCTTAGTCACCAGGACCTGAAGGAAAAACACAGTGCTTCCACACATACCGGATAGCATGTCATTCCAAATATCAAATAATAATACCTCTCCTTTGAGGATGATGTAGAACGTGTTTGCCTCCGCTCCTTCTCGAACGATGACGTCTTTGTCCTGGTACTTCACCTGGAGGAAAAATAAAATGGGGCACGTTGCCGTTTATAAAGGAAACACCGGACACGGTCAGGAGGCCTCGTGGAACTCACCTCTTCCATTGAGTCGATGATTTTGGACAACTGGACGTCGTTCAGGTCCTTCAGAGTCCGAGACCTGCGAGGGCGAACACGGCAGCTGGGTTAGGAAGCGCCCCCCCCAACCAGTTAGAAGCCCTTCAAAGGGGGGCGCGGGCTCACATCTTCAGGAAGCCCATGAGCTCCTCTCGCCTCCTCTTGGACTTGTTGGTGATGATGGTCCTGTAGGTCTGTCGCTCCATGCACCACAGGCGCACGGCGGTCTTTGCTGCAGCGGAGACGGAAACCCCGCATCGTTATCAGACGGTGACCTCACGGGGAGGGGGGGCATTTTGAACACGTGACGAACGGGGCGGACCTGTAACGGTTGCTGTCCGCTTGCAGTTGTAGAGGATGGCCAACTCCCCGAACACGTCCCCGGTGGTCAGGGTGCGGAGGTTCCGCCCAGCCTGGGTGACCCGGAGCTCGCCGCCTAGGAGGGGGGGGGGTTCAATTTAAGGAAACCCTTTCGTCAGCTGACCCCCTGGAGGCGCGACCTCACCCGCTACGATGTACATGCTGTCTCCCTCAGTGCCCTCTTTGATGACGTGGCTGCCCGGTTTCAAATTGGAGACCGCCAAGAGGTCCACCATCATGGCCGTCTGCTCATCGTCCAGGCGGCTCAGGAAGTCGTTTTTCTGGATGGCCTTCACAATCAGGTCCGCCTCGCTGGCGAGGGGGAGGTCAAAAAAGGTCAGGGAGCGACCGCGCCAGGCGGACCCACCAGGCGTCAACACGGAGCATCAGCGGCTTCATCTCGGGTGAGAACTACCCACCTGGAGTTTTTCCTGACCCTGGTGCGCGCAAGCTCCACCGTCTCTGGGAGCGGCTCGGTGGCGATGACGGCCGCGCGGCTCTTCCTGACCTCGGGGTCGGCCTCGGTGGCGGTCTGAGGCGGGAACTCTGAAAAGGCGGGGAGCACGACGTTGAGGGACGACCGCTGAGGCGCGCCGCCGCCGCCGCCGTGGGCTCAGGACACTTACCCAGGTCATGATACTGACTCTGCAGGTCCTGCAACAGCCTCTCCTTCTCCTGCAACCGCTTCTCTGTGAGGATGTCATTTTAAAGGGCACCACATTGTAAAAATGCTCCCACTGGTACATTTACATTACAGTATAACACCTATATTGCACCTGTCAGCTGATTCTGCCTTAATAGTCTCGCCTTAAGTGTAGCGAGCCTCTTTATCCTTCCTTCCTATAAAAAGGTTCCTGTCTATTTGCTGCTTATTATTCTTTATAGCTTATTAACTTCATATCTTCTGGTTCATTTCAGGTTCATCCGACATCCGCTGCAGCGTTCCAATCACGTTTGTTTTGCCATATTATATTGCATATTTATGGCGCGAATGAACCTGAGTGCTGGTTTATGTGATACTACTACTTTTATGTGCTTTTATGTGCATCCGCACTCACCCAGGTCTTTGTTCTGCCTCTGCAGCTCCTGGTTGATCAGGCACTGCTTCTCCAGCTGCTGCTTCAGCTCCTCTATTTGCTTCTCCATGACTACCGGGGAGGTGGAAAGCGCGTTAAATCTCGACATGCGGCGGCCGGCGAGATTCCCCGCAGCACGATTGATGATCTTCGGAACGCGAGCAAGAGACGCGATGGATGGATTTCCACCGTACGTGGCTACGCTCCTCATCAAAAGGCCCAGAACTCAGCAGACACTTGTTGAATAATGCATACTAGTGATGGATAGACAACGGGGGGGGGGGGTTCCAGAATGCTACCCATTAATGTCAAACCAGTAGAAGAACCATCATTAACCCCTCCTTTATTTGAAGATGTATAATGTACAGTTTCTGTGTTCCCCACACACGCCCCTGCAATGATGTTAGTTGTTAACGTTTAATGTAGCGTCAAAGGTCCAGAGCCATCCTAAGAGCCGGTGTTTGAGATCTTTCGACTGATAACGAGGTCAAACTCTTCTGTCCCTGCAGACTCAAGGCCACATTCTCCACGCTAAAGTTCCTGACCCGTAAACAAAGCCCGAGCCCTACAAGCTGTTTGCCGACACACTCTGTGTTCATCACGCGACCTCGCCGAGGCCCCACCCATGAACATTGGACGGGGGACCATAAAGCCGGGCGACGGACCGGCGGCGCGTGAGCGTGCAAACGCGAAACGTTCCGGTCCAGGAAGGTCACGAGAGGTCAGTTTGGTATAAAGTCGGGGGCCGCGCGGGTCTCGCCAGGCAGCCCGGGAACTCCACCGCATTAAAGTTTTACGGGGAAGGCGACGGCGAGGGAACGTGAGTCGGGGCACGTCGCGCCACGCTGGGGGTGTAAGATTTCCCTCGGGTTTTTTTTATCAACCCGTCACACTCACGGACGCAGCCCCGCACAAACACAATTATGCTGCTTTCTAGGAAAGAGAAGTGGGCAGATGGAGCGGATAACCTTTGGTTCCTGGCGCTCCTAGTGAAGGAAAAGCAGCGTTTATTTATCCCGATGCCTGGGGCTCAGACAGTAAACCCATAACAAGTTTCCGGATGGTTTGTGACATGAATTCTAGGAAAGACTCATGACCTTTGGAATCTAATGTTTCTTGGAAGAAAACAGGACTACACCTGTTCACGATGACCTCCACTGCGAGCCAGGTGTACTGTACCGTGGATTAATAATTCATGGAAGCCGCAGCTACTACGCATTTTACTTCGCCAAATCTTGAGCCACGTGTTGGAGAAAGGCACCGAGAGCTCCCATTGCGTGATGTCGTCACTCACCTGCAGCCTTCGCAGGAGGGGGGTTGGGGGGAGGGGAGGGGGGGTCAGGAGACGAGGTGAAGATCTTCAGGGACTATAAAGGGCGCATGAATCGCGGGGGCCCTGATCCGCCCGCCAGGTCCGCGTTCCAGCTGTGGGTCGACTCTCCGCCGCAAAGATCCGAGCGCGCAGTCTCCCGACTCTCTCGCATTACTCCATGTCCCCCAGCTCACTTTTCCCAGAACTACATCGCTCCCTTCTGCTCGGCAGCGTCTCGCTCCCACTCTTTCCCCACTATTCCCTATCTGTCAATCTCAGCTCTGGTGTTGAATCATTAACAACAACCTGAGGCTCCACCCAGCACACCAGGTAGAGGAAGAGGAGGAAGAGGATGGAGGTGGGGGGGTGGTGTCATCTATTCTTTTTGTAGTCTGCTGTATGCATATCTATTATATTTGACTTTAATTACTTTTTTTTTTGAGGGGGTATTTCCTTTTTGCTTGGAATAAAGGGGGGAGCGAGCACCGTCTTCCTCTGAAACAGGTGAAAAGCTCAGTATCTCAGAGGATTGTTTCTTCTCACCCTGATCCTTATCCTGCATCTTTTCCCTCTGAGACTCACACCCACATCACTGAATATCAGACAGGATTTTCTTTTTCTGTTTTTCCACACGTGACTGCCTTTTTTTTTTTTTTTTTTTTTTTTGTTTTTTCTTTTCCCAGGCCAGGGCATCAGCGGATGAATCAAAATGAGGCATTGGCGTCAGCGTTGTGACACAGGGCGTGGGTCTTTATTATTCACAGTTAATTATTGATCCCCCGTCTGGTTAATCAGTGACATTATTGACCCCCACTACTGTGAGATAAAATGGCTCTCAAATTCACCTGTGGGGCTGTTAAGGATGGGATTTTTCCACCCCCGGAACAACACGGGTACAACTATTAATCAAGGCGAACCCAGACGGGGTGGCTGATAACAGCCTCTAATGAAGAAGCTGCTCTGCTGCTCCAGAACACAGACTCCGATCTGTGTGTGTGTGTGTGTGTGTGTGTGGCGCATCATCATTCTCTCATTTAAAGTGTGATTTATGACAGTCCACAGTTCCCAGAGTTGTAATTATTGTGGGAATGAAACTGAAAAAAAAAGAAAAAGAGCAGCTGAAGCTTTAATACAATAACGAGCTCAGTGGCTGGTGTAACACAGTCTTCATATGCCGGTGTCAAAGTGGTGCCTTTCATTCACAGTATGAGGATTCTAAGGTACTGACGTTGTTCCTGATCGGTCTTCAGACATTCTCTGAACACGTAAGTGCATGATGTGACAAACAAAAAGCAGAATTATTAAATAAACAGCAGTAATAAACAGTGATTTGTGCTATTTGATGCTCCTTCGGCCGCTTCGTAGATTGGTCAGATAATGTGACTGAAAAATGGAGTTGGTGGACACTTCCGCGGTCTTTGATTCTCCACGTCTTCAGTATTTAGAGGCCTGCTCGAGAGGGAAAGTCGTTTAGTCCTTAATGCGACAGGCGTCTTTGATCTCCTTCGGGTGCTCGAAGACGGCTTGGGCGAACTGGCCAAAGACACGCTCCATGAAGCCCTCGCCTCGAGGGAACAGGTCCTGCAGGAAGGCGATGTGTCCGCCGTGGGCCGTCAACAGCAAGGCCACGTTGGGGAGGTCCTGGACGGTGGTCAGCGGGAACGCTGCGAGGGCACGGGGAGAAGGATTACCGGCCGGGAAAACACCCGGAGAAGCCGGCGTCACCTCGTCGCGTCGTGCGCGTTCTTCTACGTTTGACTCACTGTGATGAGGAGAGAAGGGGTCGTCTGCGGCGTTGAGGCACAGGATGGGCACGGCCGTCCTGGGCAGCTTCCTGTCAGGACTCGCGTCGCAGTAATACTCGACACAGTTTTTGTAACCGAACTGCAAAGCCGTGAAGCGTTCGTCAAACTCGCGGATTGTCCTCGACTAGAAAAGGAGAGAGGGGTCGAATGTGTTTAAAAACACGGGGCGAAGAGAGGATGAAATTAGAGAAGCATGAGGAATCCCGTGGAAGGGTCCATACCTTCAGGACGTAGTCGACGTCTGCCACTTTCTCCAGGACCTTCCTGTGTCTGGAACAGGTTTCATTTAAAACGGGTTTAACGGCCACTAAGGGAAGGCCAGGGAACTTTAACTTTAAGAAACTTTGGATTTTCTGACCTGCTCATGCTACGACACAAGCCGTACGTGAGGTATTTGTTAAAGAGGAGCCAGTTCAGTGGCTTTTCCATCGACTCTGAGGACTTCTGGGCATCCCAGGGGACCGAGATGGTCAAGCCCGCCACCATCCCTGAGTCTCTGCCCTTACGGCCCAGGTAATTCAGCAGCAACATACTTCGATGAAATTAGAAAAGCATGAATAGGCAGCGCAAGTTCGCCGAGAAGGCGTAACCCTTCGCCAACTCACCCCCCCAAGGACACACCAACACCGAGCACGGGGGCGTCCGGGTACAGTCCCCTCACATGCTGCACCACACGCGCCAGATCAGACGTGTCGGCCGCGCAATAGGTGACGGGCGTCTGAGGCAGAGAGCAGGGGAAGGAGCGCTCAGTGTGGGCTTCTTTTCCCGGGCAGACCCGCTCGACAACGGTTTAAAAGGCGGATGAGGGAAACTCGTGATTACACAAGACGGCAAACCGACAGGGATCAATGTATAAACAATGGATAAACAGGGTCTGCTGCGGGAGAGCAGGCAGATGACGGCGCAAAGATGAGGTATCCGTTAAAAAGGAAGATCTGTCGTGTTATTAGGAGCAGTTCTGAACGTCTCTCGTGTCATTTCAGGGGCACTTACCAACAGCTCTTCCCCTCCAACACCTCGATTGTTGAACACAACACATCTGACAAGGACGATCATAAAAATAAATCATTATTAATACGCCCAACAACTACAGCCAGTCCACGTTTTCACATAAAAACGGGAACTGCAAATGCAACGAGCAGTGGAATTGGCACTTAATTCAATTTGCAGATAAGAAACAGGAACCCCGCCCGAAGCGCAACAGGATGCGGTGTGTCTCAACTCATCTCAGCGCAGATGCAGATTAGTAGTGGAAGCGGTGCGGGACTGACCTGTAGCCACGGTGGGTGGCCTGGCGGACGGCGTGCAGCACATACCACTGCTGGCTGTTCCCCGTCAGGCCTGGGAGGATCAACACTGTGGGACGGGTGGAGGACTCTGGGTAGCCGGCGCTGAGCTCATTGTCCGCCCAGTCCAGGGAAATCTGGCCTCCGTCGACTGTGCGGATGAGCTCACTGCGGGGACGCAGGGAGAAACAGTCATTTTATTGTGCGGCTGGAGAGAGGGAGGTTCCTCATACTTGCGATACGTGGTAGGGGGTCGGGATTTGAGGAGGGCGCAGACGAGCGTTTGAAGCCGACCGCCCCAGCACCAGGGAGTTGGACCGAAGCGCTCCGACACCACAGGACAGTGAGCGATGAGGAAGGCACCGAAGGCTTTGCTCGACACCAGGACTGGTTTCTGAAAAATGTCGAGGCGCCAAATTACAGGTGTCAGATGAGCAAAACAAGATGAGTGGGTTTCAGGCTGCTGTTAGTATGAGAGGTATGACCCCTGCATGCTTGTGATGCACAAGGTGTGGTAACCCCAGAAAGATTACGGTTTATTTCAAGAATCGCTTCAGGGAAATGTTCATGCGCTGCATTTTTGGGGAAAAAAATATTCCATGTGAACCTAATAAAAGCTTAGAATAAATCAGAACCAATAAACATAACAATGATATATCATCCATATTACTATTCCTTTATTATTAATAATAGTGTTCTTTATTTTAGTTTGTTGTCCAATCTATGCAAACTTTTTACATATATTTCACTTTAACAGTCACTAGGGTTGTAATATAAAGATTTCAAGACTTTGAAAAAGTTTAATTGATGATGCAATTAGGTGGTAGTAGTCGTAATAATAATAATAATAATAACAATAATAACAATAATAATAACAATAATAATAATAATAATAATATCCGCAGTGACTGACCTGACACTTGCGGCCCCACAGACAGTACAGGACGGCCGTGAAAGAGCAGATGAAGACGGTGTGATGTCTGGAAACACACTCCCAGCACACACTCCACACTTCAAAGTCCGATAAAGGCATTTTAATGTGCCTGCCTGGACCAACAGGCGAACACCTCAGCGGACACAAACCGAGACGGACAACGGCGCCGACACACAGATCCGTCCCCAATCAGCATCGGTTAAAGGTAAGAAGACGTTTCCATCCACGCTGACATGTTTTATCAGTTCAAAGCCGGCAGATCCATAGTTCAAGGTCCCTGCAGCACTTCCTGCTTTCGGATGTCAACTCCGCCCATCATCTGGAGGCAAGGCCAGATATGGACTACAAATATGGACTACAAATATGGACTACAAATATGGACGACAAATGTGGACTACAAACGTGGACTACAAATGTGGACTACAAATATGAATGATAAACCACGCACGCGCAGCTCTTTCCGGTTTTTATGTACTGGTGCTATCTAGCGTTAGACTTTGGGTATAGCAGTTGTTGGGTTTGTGTGCGTTCATAGATAAAATCTGAGGCGTTTTAAAATTAAAACTACTTGCTTTGCAAGTGATTGTAAACATGCATGTAAACCGTCCAAAAAACTGTGTGCTTTTTTTGTATTTTTATAGGTAATAGATAAAGCATACTAGAACTATGGTGACAGTTTTAGTGGTAGAAATGATCATGCATTCTACTGTTACCTATCTTGGAACAACAGGTGCCATAGTAACAAACAAACAAAAAATAATTTATGTCTTCATTCAAAATTTTATTGCATATCAATCATTTGAACGTTATTTAACTACTCCAGAAGGAACCAGGGATCATCCTAATGATTTTAAACGAAAGCCGATGAGACAGCCAGGGCTCTGATCTAGTTGAGAGGGGTTCCTGCATTTATGTCTGACTCAATACCACATTCATCATTTCCACGCTTGATCTTGAAGAAACCTGAAACGAGAGTTTTGATTTAATGCAAACAATTCTTCCACAATCTCAGGTGGGGTTTTTTTTGTCTTTTTTTGTCCAACCTTTATCTCCCCAGTCAGTGTTCCAGGAGTTTGCGGCCAGCCAGTATGGCGTTCCATTCTCCTCTCCCCACCCAAGGATCTTGATAGCGTGACCGCCGAGTTCCTCCCCCGTCACATGCTGGTACACACCTACAGCAACACTACGAGTTAACGCACGGCTTCGCTTCAGGTCAGGTGAGCCAGCGCTTGAGCGTCCTCGCCTTTCTTGTAGGTCAGAAAATCAGCAAACACGGTGAAGTCCGCCTCCACAGGGCCGTTCTTGTACAGCTCGGTCATGATCTGTTCCGGTTTGGAGGGGATGCTGTATGAGCGTTTACCTGCAGGGGGGTTAAATCACGTGGAAGCAGCATCAGCGGCCGAAACGAGCCGAGAAAACGATCCATAAAAATCAAGCTGAAGGCCGGTACCAAAGTGTTTGTCCTCTGGGTAGGACTTGGGGTACCCTTCGATGCATGTCTTCTTGCACTTGGGCGTGTCCTGCGTGCCCTGGCACTGTGGACGGGTTCCGTTCACGTGATGCTCGCAGGGAGGGATGGTGTAGGGTCGGCAGCCTGTCCAACAGGGGCCGGGTTGGGATCGAAAGCTTGACAGCCGCGTCGGGCTATTCCGGCTCACGCTTACCGACGTTGGAGCCGTACAGTCCGCCTGTCACCAGACCCTTCGTGGTCCAGAACTTCCAGGCGATGCTGGGGTAGCCACCGAAGCATCTGCATCACCAGAGCGTCAGTCAGTGTCCTCTTCACGGACGGGACTCTCTACATCTAATCGAAGCTGAAATCCTCGCGAAAGGCCGCCGGGATTACCAGATTATCCGCCCGCCGACCCACTTTACGCTCCCATTTCCTTCGAGACTCACTCCGACTCACCCGAAGCCGCATTCAAGGCAGCAGGACAGCAGATCTTCGGCAGAGATCTCCAGGGAGACCTTACTTCCACTGTGGATGCACAGCCTGTCAGACATGGCTTCGACTGCTCCGAAAGCCTGCGGGGGGGGATTGGAATTCCTTTTTTAATCCCTTATTCCTCCCCCTGGGCCAGATAACCAACAACCCCCCCCCCTATTTAGGTGTCTCTCTGAATGTGTGTGTGTGGGTGGGCCTTACCCAGCAGGACCCACAGGACCCCTGGTCTCTGATCTGCTTGATGGTGGGACAGTCGGGCCACTGCTCACGGGCGTCAAAGCTGTCTGGAAGCTTTATACCGTCGGTGTCGTGAACCCTGAATCAGACAGCGAGCGCGGCTGATAAGAGATAACTGCTGACCGTCACCTGGGTGAGTGTGTGAGACGCTCGCACGCCCACATTCCTGCTGTTTTTAAGCGGTGTAAAAAAAAAAAACAGTTTGGAGGAGCAACAGTCAACGAGCGCGTGAGGAACGGCTTTATGGGCGTGACGATAGAGATGACCCCAGCAGCTCCTCACATTTGAGAATCAAGGAGGAAGCTTACACTTGTGGCAGTTTGGGGCCGTCCAGCAGCGTCCCACACAGTCCCTTCACGAAGCCGGCGTCAACGTTGTGGAAGTTCTGGCCCGCCTGAGCAGACGAGACGGAGTTACAAGAGGTGTGTGTGTGTGTGTGTGTGTGTGTGTGTGGGGGGGGGGGCTGAGCGGGGTCTGAAGACTCCCCCCTGGGGTTTGTTGAGGCCTACTCACTGTCCAGGTGGTGTTGGCTTTGTTTATGAAGTCCACCATCTCCGGGGAGAGAAGAGGGGGGTCGGGTCGGGCGCCGGCCGCCGACACGGCCGCGAAGACGACACAGAGGAGGGCCAGCGAACGCATCCTTTCCCCAGAGTAGCCTTGTTGGAATCGCTGAAGGGAAGCAAGCAAACACACAAACCGCCCCCTCACAAACACAGAAAACACAGAAAACGTCTGAAGGCAACAGCACATACGTGTCAAATCTCCAGCGTCTCTCCAGACGAAGCTCTTACCTGTTCCTCTGAATCCTCCTGACTGGATCCAACACCTCGAACCACAGCCCCTATTTTCCTTTTATAGGTTATGGTGTCGCATGACTTTACGACAAACGCGTCGTCGTGTGACAAAGCATCACCAGACGCTGAAACACCTGTAAACTGGAAACCATCCCGTCACCAGTCCACCTTGGCCGTGACCCAGAGTCATAACACCACATCAACCTGAGACGTGCTCATCATTCGCCATATCTTTATTTGGTTTTATTATGTACAAATCCACATGTCACATTACGTAGCAATGTTCGGAAGACTCCTTTGGTTCTGTACGAGCTGACAGGGCGCTAGCCTGCCCGCCAACGCTGCGTTAAGGGCACTTTATCTAGTAGTCTCAACATGAGTTTCCTCCACATGAAGTGGAGGACTTTGACTCGTCTCGCTTTAAAAACGCCTTGGAATCGCACCGAGATCCTCCCGTTTCTTATGCGAAGTGATGTAATTAAGCTCTTTCCTGTGAGCGCGTACGTGACGTAACGCACGTATTAAAAAGTACAGTGGCGCAACAATTCGCTGGAGAGGTCTAGGTGGCATCTAACATGACCTGGGGACAAATTAGTCCCAAAAGAAAACAACAAAACAAACAAAACTGAATCAAGACAATCAAGCGTTTTAACTCCTAAAATCAGCAGGGGTGTGCACTACACGGTGCATTTTAGCCCTGTGTTGCAAACCTAAGAGGAAAAAAAAACGGTTTCAATGTTAAAACATGCTGAAATCTTCCACCCAAAATCGGATCAACTGACCTAAGACGAAACAAGGAAATAAGACGATACACATAAACAACAAACACCCTGAATTGTTTCATTGTGCCGTTAATGCTGGTGGCTGTAACCACACGACGCCGTGTGCAGAAAAAATATCCAGATGCAGGATGGGTCCGTTGCAAATCCCGATTCTAATGAATCCAGTTCGATACCAGAGCCTCCCTTTTTTTTTGTCTCACCGTCTCCGCGGTAACCGCGGGCGTGACGATGTGCTTTCAGGTGAGTCTGAGGAGATCTGGACCTCCAGAGCGAGCAAAGTAGCAGTCTGGGTAACAGCAAGGAAGAAGGTGAGGGTGGGGGGGTGGTGGTGGGGGGGGTTTGTTCACTGTCCCTGCATGTCCCCGGCGCCCTGAGCCTGCGTCGCCGTGGTGCTCAGGTACTGCCAGCTGAGGGCGGCGAGCAGCATGGCGGCGGACAGGTACACGGGCGACAGGTGGTGGGTCCTGGAGGGCAGGCTGGACTGAGACAGCGTCGACTTCTCCCGGATCACCGCCAGGATCCGCAGGGTTTTGTCCCGAGACGGGTCCGTCGGGGAGACCTTCTGGAATATCTGCGGGGGGGGGGAGGAGGGAGGCGGGGTTACAGCGAGCCAGCGCGGGGGGGGCGAGCGCAGAAGAAGACACCGACCTCCTGACTGTACTGAGCGATGATGGCCTGCACCGCCCCCATGTTGGTGGCGTCCATCATGAGCGTGACGGCCTGGCCCTTTCTGATCTTCACCACCCCCTGGAACACCATGGGGTTGTTGTAGCACGTCGACAGCGTCGCTATCGCCATCACCTGGTCAGGAGGAGAATTGCATGCAGTCAGGAGGACATTGATGAAGGCTTGATCTGGGGTTTTTTTATCTTTCATTGCATCTGCACCACCCAAATTAAAGGAAGGAGGTCTATGATATTTTTAATTTTCCACTTCAACCCACAGTGACGGCTGTCGTCAAGGTAATGTGGAGGCAAAACCTGCCGTGACTGTCCCCTGAAACCCAAGAGAAGGGTCCCCGCGCGACGCCTTTCTTTCCTGCATTCGGGAGTAACGCGGGCAGGCACCTGAGGAATAGCGCAGAAGTTGAAGACGCTCTGGTTGCGCAGGCGGGACAGGTAGGCGATGACGTCCGGGACGTGCCGCAGGGCGTCGGTGACGAGCAGGTTGAGGCAGGAGAGAGCAGAGTCGAGCTTCTCGGGCTGGGCAAAGTCCTCCAGACGACCGGCGAACTGACTCCAGGCCTGCGCAGACACACAGGGGACAATAGAGCCAAGTGCTTCAAACAACTTTCCTTTCTCCTCGGTCACGTTCTGCCGATACGACCCGGGTAAATATTGAAGTACGCGCGGCTGCGGGAGTGTTTGTCTCGTCTCGATTGTAGGGGCAGAATCGTGCGGCTCGGGGCAGAAACGCAGATAAACCTCGCCCTCCGGGACCGTGAGCTCACCTCCTGAGGCCAGAAGGCACGCCCCTCCTGTGTGTCCTCCAGGTAGTCCCGGATGATGTTGGTCTTCTGGAGGAACAGGCCCATGGAGTTGGCCAGCTCGGTGTCCCGGCCCACCTCCGGGTCCTCCAGCTTCGATGCGGAGAACAGCTTAGACAGGCCGACCCCGACCAGCCCCGCCACGTAGTGACAATACTGCGGGGGACAAAACAGTCGGAGTGAACAGAAAAGCGCGGGAACACACAGTCGGCTGTTCTGACGAAGCTCCAGCGAAACAAATGGAGTGTTTGTTTCTGGAAGGACAGAGAGATACGGTCATATACATATACTGTATCCAGATCTGATCATCCTCTCTATAACGGAGGCATCAGACTGTCATTTACCAGGTCCCACTCCTTCATGGATCCCACTTTCTTTTCCAGGAATTCCGCCATCCCTACACCCATACGGTGGCATATTTCGGAGATGACGTCTCTGTAATCTTGAGCCAGGTTTCTGAACTCCAGCGATATCTGCGGCACGTGAACACATCACAGCGCCAGTGACAAACCGGTCTTTCATTAAAATGAATGTGCGTGAATTCGGCCCGTCAGCGGCGCAGTCGAGAGCTGAAGGGGCGCCACTGACCGTGGGAAAGTCCTCCAGGACTTGCCGGTCCTTCTCCTGGCTCTCTGTGAAGCACCAGTCGTGCTGGTACAGGTACGTGTGGAAATCGTTCAGCATTGGGACCTTCTTGTCCAGGGGGATACTCATGTCGTCCTCCACCGTGTCCAGCGCCCGCAGCACCAGGTAGAAAATACAAACGGCGTGTCTGCATGAGGACGAAAGCAGCAAACGTGTCAAACGGGCGACCTCAGGTCGGGTTAGTCTAAAATACCGAGACCCCCCCCCCTTGACCGGCGTGTGTAGAAGCCCACACACACAAAGGCCTGTATTTACACTCAGCTCTTATCTCTGCTGACCTGAGACTTGAACAGCCGCAATTCCGTTCAAGATTCCCACAACCTCCATCATGCCCACACAAAAGATTTGACCCGAATGGTGCGAAGGCTGGCGAACGACACCGAATAACCTCGATGTATTCATCCCCTCTCACACCACTAACATCTCTACAAGCCACGTATACCTCTAGATGCAATACCTCACACATTCTATATACCTAACACTTTAGTAAGATTATGGTATTATCTTTAGTAAGATAATGGGATATTGGTATTCATTTAAACCCTAGGGAAAATAGAAAATCTGATATTCCTCCAGTGTAAACTTAATTGTGATTTGTTGAAGCACTCTGGGTGAAATCAGTGATAACGTTCAAAAGTACCCCCCCCCCCAAAAAAAAATAATTCTTGTGCTCTTGTGTTTCCAGCAGATTTCACATGGGGAAGTGCTTGGTGCGCAAAATAAAGCAGAAGGGCGGAGGGGTGTGTGAGGAAGCGCCGTGAGCAGCGCCCCTGCTGGTGCCCGGAGACCCCCCACCCCGCCCCCGCCTCGCCGCCCTTCACCTGCCGCGCCCCCCCCTCCCCTCGTCCTCTCACCTCAGCTCCCCGTCCAGCGCCTGGATGACGGCGGCGAAGCTCCGGCTGGTCTGGTTCAGGTACACGTAGCAGGTCCGGAGGCTCTGGCTCATGGACTCCTGGCAGGACACACACGCGGAGGCCGTGCGTCGGTACCAGCCGGGGGCCCCGACCGCGCCGGAGGCTCGGCAGGCCTCCTCCCGCGGGCCCCTCTCCCCGAACCTCCGGCAGCCAGGCCGGTACCGGGGAGCGGAGCCCCCGCAGCAGCCCCGCGGCGCCACCGACAGGGAGCGCTTGAAGGCGGACAGCGTGGCCGAACCCTTGCAGCAGGCTCCGGCCATCGGAGCGGCCCCGGCCCGTGCAGGCGTCTGGCGCGCGGAGCCCGAGTAGAGGGCACGCGAGGTGGGAGGGGGTCACAGAGTTTTGAAGGGGGGAGGGGGGGGCGAGGGGAGAGCTAAAAACAAGATCTTCAAAGGGTCTGGACTGACCCGCGTGGCCCCGCGCGGGGTGCGCGGAGCGTTTGGAGATCAGCTGTTGTGGTTGCGACGCCCCGCCCCCTTAAGAAGGCACGAAAACAAGACTCGATCTGCCCCTTTTTACTTTTTAACCAGTTTGTTAGAAAATAAAAGTGCACGTCGGCGATTTACGCACGACCTCTCAGACGTTGTGCATGCCTGATATGAATAGCAGAATCTATAAATGCTAAATCTACCACTATTAAAGCTTAGATGTACCGCGTTTTTTTTAATATAATCACACCTATATGAGCGAGTAATTATCAAAATAATTTTAAATATTCAGTTAAATCTTAAATTCCGCGCGGGTGCGCCCTCTAGTGGCGCCTGCCGGTTATTTGACGCCTCCATTTCTTGCAGGTAGAGGAAAATTGAATTGCTTTTTATCTATATATATATGGTCTAATAAAAGAAGTAACAACCGAAACAGGTGATTATGGATTAAACATGTCTGTGGCAGGCTGTGTCTGTCTGCCAGTCACGCTGATACGGGTGTAATGTCTCTAATTATCAGTTCTGGTTTCGGGATGTTTCCCTTAGTTTTAGTTCCTTTGGGTTTTCCCCCTCACACTAAAGCGGAATCTGGGTGACGTTTTAATCACATTAGGAGTGTTTCTATCCTTTACTAAACCCGTGGAAAGCCCCCCCCTCTCCCGGGTGACGGAAGTTGTCTCCAGGTCGCTTTGAGGATTATCCGTGCGCAGAGCCAGGAGACAACTCCAAGCTCATTATGTAACGTCAATGCTCACGTCCGCCCGGTGCCTTTGGGCGCCAGCGACGGCTCACGGATCTAATTATCTGACGTCTGCTGATGGAGGAGCGAACCCGGCCGGTGCACGCCAGCGCAGGCGCCGCAAGCACGGCCAGACCTGCTTGTTGTGGAAGGCAAGCGCGGCCTGTGGAAAAACACCAAAGGTGCATGTGCGACGTTATAACCTGAATCCACCCATTCCTCCCAGTGACGCAGGTGAATGCGCATCCGCACGCACCCGTGCACAGACATGTGTTTCAGGGGGAAAAAAAAAAATGTTTTTACAGAAAATCGGTTTACTCACATAATCCAATTTGGGCATGACGGCGCTGCAGCCCCCTATTTTAAATTTAACCAGGTTGAAGATCTCCTCCGGGTGCCCCAGCGACTTCAGGACGTCCATGGCGCTTTGCTCTTCCTGTCGCTACGTGAGGAACGGAGACCTGGAGGGATGCTCCCCATCCAAACCCTGCCTGGCTGGATGCAGCCGCGGCGAACGCGGACGGAAAACCGCTCCTGCTCACGACGATCGTCAGATCGACTGACGCTTCCGATTGGCCGCTCCGTCATGGCCTTAGAGCGAACGGGCCAATGAGAGGCCAGAGCGTCTGGTGTGACGTCCCGCCTCGCTCCCTGATTGGTCAATTAATTAGACAAGGAAACCGTACCTGTTTAGATGAAATTATATAATCCACTGAGAGGTTGAGGGCATAAACAGATTATAATCCAACATACAAGGCGGCACAGATGATGCGATGCAGGTTATTCTGTAAAATATGGGATTTAATCTTTCGTTCTGCATAATTCTAAAGTGGACTTCAGTTTTCGTGTCTATCCGAAGACGAATAAGTAACATTTACATTAAAATATTTTTTTTCAGCACGTAAATATTTAAATTCTTCGAGCTGGGTGGCTGATTAAAGAGGGTACCTCCGTCAATAATATTAATAGTCTCTTCTTGATCCAACATTCCAGAATGACAGCTGAAATTCAAATCTATACAGTCGCCCGATTTCACTCTCTTCTTCGCTGGTTTGTAGACCAGCAAAAGTAAATAAATTTTGTGTTAAAGACTGTTTGTTCCATACCAAAGAAACATGATGCAGTAAAGGGGGAACTGCATCGGTATTTAAAATAGGCATCTTCTTCCTACATTTAAAGAAAAGGTTTGTCAAACAAATCAAAGCCTGTTGAATAAAAGATCTTCCTGCATTCTCAATGGAACTGGTTGGACTGGAAATCAGGGAGGCGCTCTACTCAGCTGGGTGACGAGACAGGACTGAAGAGAAGCCGTGTTTTAGGCGATTGCTGAACCTGGATGGAGCCCTCAAGGTGAGTGGTGATGGCAGTCGTCCTGCTGGTGAAGCTGGGCCAGATTCATACGCTCATCCGTCACCCAGTGAGCCTGACCCTCGACCCGTCTCCACGCAGGTTGAGCCGCAAGCGTCCCGCGGTTGATCTGAGGGCTCCGGTGTGCATGAAGAAAGCCTCACTGGGCTGGTATCAGACGGGCAGGAGGGGCAGAACCAGGCAGACGTGAGTACCTCCAGCACGCGTGCACTGTGGGTCAAAGGTCATTGGGGTGATTTCTTAAAATATTTACAGCAACTGGAAAATGAGCAGGGGGATTTCATCTGATAATGCTGATTCTCTCTTAAACAATTAAGATTTTAGAAATAACTTAAATCAGTTATCACATGGTTTCAAAGGTACCCGCATTTAATGTGAAGATGTTTTAATTTTTATATGAAAACTGCATTTGTGTCTTACTTTTTTTTGCTAAGATTAACACAGCTGCCTAACTTATCTTAGTTTATTATAGCGTGGTCCTAGATTCTATACCAGACTGACTGGTTCATGTCATCTAACAAATGCAGCATTTCAAAAAAATGTTTCAATGCAATATTGGCTTTTAAAGTATTCTTTTAGGTGTGATCATGTGTTCATATATCTACTTCATTTTACTCTTTTTGGGGGCAAGCAAAGAATTTTTAATGCACAGTTACACAGAGGTGTTGTTGTAATAGTGTTCTAATCTTGAAAATGCAATTATATGTGATACAGGACGAGCTGTCGTGGATCTGAAACATGTGTGAATGAAGTCAGAAACCAGGGAGGGAGCTTCTCTCAGGTGTTGAAATCCTGGGTAAACACAAAAGACTCTGTGAGCAGGGTACTGGAGCATCTGAGGGTCAGAACAGACAGCCGAGATGTTTTCCTCGGCGATGAGGTCAACCGAAAATGTTTGGAGTTCCACGGTGACATAACCGAGGAGTGCGGCTCCGGAGATAAGCAGCACTCCTGGGCCGTCATTGAAAAACCAAAGGAGATCTTCTTTTACGGCCCTTATTTTCCTGATCAAGGCAGGTGGGGACACAGCGAGGACGCCGTGGTTCAAAAAACCCAGGAGCTTCTGGAGACGGAGGACGTCTCGGCTGACTGGAAGATCTACATTTTCACTCAGAGCAGCCCGTGTTTGGCTCGGACGGCTGAGCCGTGCATGCTGAAGCTGGCTCGGAAAGCTCGGGAGTGGTGGAACGAGAAGGGAGTGAAGACTCATATAGGTTATTTAAAATGTTGGGGATTTAAGGGGCTAAAAGAAAATCTGTTCAGGGATTTAAACTACAGCCACCTGGTTTGCATAGACCAGAGTAGAGACCACCAAAGCTACGTGAAAGCTGTGGAAAAGATGGCAGCCCCTGTGGGCGAAAACCTCTTTTCTGCTGTTAAACGTGTCCAACAACCTTTGGCCTTCCCCTTGATAAAACCTGAGCAAGGCCCCGCGTGGAAGGCCCACTTCAGACGCCTGTATGCGCTTTTACCAGGAGACGAGAGCTTCGCCCGAGAGGTGAGCGCCGCCGTCGGAGCCGCACGCCGCCTGCTCTGGGAACGGAGCGAGAGTTTGGAGGAATGTGTCGAGCGGGGCCGGGCGTTTGCAAACGACCGCGCTTTCGGCCCACGTTCGGACACCCGGGACGGCGCGAGGGCGACGTTTGGACAGTGCTGGAAGGAGATGGTAGAGGAGAAATACGCCGAGTTCGTCAGAGAGGAGCTGACGCTGCGCTTCAACCGGGCCGCCGTCCAGGTTTTTAGTGAAGATGTCGCAAACTTAGAATACTTGAAAATCGGGATGGTGCGATTTTCATAGCAGAATTGAAAACTTGCAGCAGGCGACCGTCTCACATTGTGAATTTACTTACAATACATCACAAATGGTGTATTACAATTATACTGGAGTGGAGTCTTTACACATATTCTCATATATTTCAGTAATTACATGTTGCTATAGCTCACATTTACACGTTGCCTCCGTCACAGGCCGCACGCTCTTACAGCACTCAAAAAAAAACAAAAAAAAAAACAGTTTAATAATAAATACCAGAATTTGGAGGCTTTTTGAGAAGTTGTCCCTGGCAGCCTTGGAGGCGGTGCTAGTTATCTCATCTGTCATCGTGCACCACCAGGCTAGCTGCGTTTTCATCGTTGTTTTTTTTTTTCTTTTCTTTTCGCGTTTTTCAAATTGGAGCTCAGAGGCACAGAGCACACCGCGGCGAACGCAACGAGCCGCCGGCGACCTGCCTCCGTTCCACCATCTACGCGACTGAGGAGTGATGGGGTCTGCACTGATTCGGTACGACACAGATTTGATTGGCTGATAGTTAAATGCTAAAAACAATTCTTCCCAGATCGACTTACGTATTCCTCCGTATAAAGTTAACTTTATTCCCCCTCCTTTATCGTCCTTCCTGCAGATAAACCGACAATCTCTGCCTCTGATTGTGTGGATGCAGCGTTCGTGTATGACTGGCTTTTAAAAGTCGTTCCATTTAATCACCTTTACGGCAAACCGAAGCCAAATATTTCAGTTTCTGAGGGAAGAGGCTGCTGGTGGCCTGCGGAGTTCTGTTTTTTATTTTCATGCTTCTGTCCCAACGGGTCGTCCGGGATCCGTGATCCACTTCTGAATCGGCAGTCTCGAGGGGTGGGGGGGGGTCCCCAGCAGCGATGACGTAGGTCACTCTGAGATGTCGGGCTGCAGGTCTTTCAGGCCAGGATTAGGTTATTCCAGGGTTCGGCTTTGGATCCAGAGGGCCCGCTGTGGCTCCCAGGAGTCACCTTAAGAGGTATGGCCCCGCCGTGGGTCGCCATGTAGGCAGGCAGGGCCGAAATCTGCAGGGGAGGGGGAGGAAGAACGCATGCGGAAGTGGTACGTTTGACTCAGAAGCCAGAGAAGAGGTTCACCCCGACGTGGCGTCCAACCTGTGCGTGTGTGCTGTGGTGTGCGTACAAGCTGTGGGTCTCCGGCTCCGTCTTGATGTGGCGATGCTCCTCCGAGGCGGCGGAGGTCCGGGGAGTGCTGCTCGGCGTGACTGGAGTCCCCTCACCGCCCGAGGCCCCTGCGGAGCCCCAAAGAAGCGCTCAGTGACTGGCAGAGGAGCGGCGAGAGAGAGAGAGAGAGAGAGAGAGAGAGAGAGAGAGAGAGAGAGAGCCTTCACACACGGGCGCAGAGCTCACCGGGCTGGGCCTTGTTGAGGTTCTTGGGTTTGCGTTTGCGGGTCTGGATTCCCTCTTTCTTCATAGCTAGAGGTCGAGGTACCTGGCAGGACAGAAATGGGAGGGGGGGCATTTAAACAAATGGAATGTCCATTTTTGTGGGAAAGTTTGTCTTGGGGAGCCTCTGTTTATTCTATTTTAACAAATTTTTAAACCAATGACGTTTCTTTGAGATTAAAGGGTCTAATCTTCAAACAGTTTTGAGGGCTGGGTTACACATTAAAAAAAAAAAAATCACCTGTCCATGTTATCATCTCTGTATTTATATATGAGGCTGATAAGCGTTTGAAGAAACACGCGGGGCTATTTTCTGACCGCTGACACTTTTATGTGTCTTTCGGCGCGGAGCAGGACATTAAGAATTCATGTAAATGTTGTTCCAATGACTTTAAACTGATTACAGCCCCGCTGTGGTTCCAATCTTTGGGGCGACTCACCCCGTGCAGTTTCATGTAAAGGCCACAGGCGTTGCACACCGGCTCCCCCTCTGCATTTCTTCTCCACAGGGTGGTGGTGGTGGTGTGACAGTTGGTGCAGGACAGGCCCACCCTCCTTGAGGCAGACTGCAGCAGGAGTGAAACGCCTTGGTTAGGTAGTGTTAAATACTATTAATGGATTGTTGTTGGGTTTTTTTTTCATACATCTGTGTGGAAATGCAACGCTCTGTGGCCTACCAGGCGTCTTTGAGGTTTGATAAGGGGTCTGTTGATGCCGTTCATCTTGTGGTACAGTCCGCAGGCGTTACACAGGTAGTGGCCGGTACCATCTCTCCTCCACAGGGGGGTCGACATGGCCCCGCAGTTGACGCACTCCCGTCCTTCAGCAAAGTCATCGAATAGGTCTGATGACAAGGACGAGGCAAAGATCATTATTCTGCTTTTTTTATGATCAGTTTAATAAGTTTCGGTCTTTCATTTTGTTCGTTTCTGTCTACCAACAGATGGAACATGCAGGTTAAAGACAACTATTTAGAATGGGGAAATGCTTTGAAGTTGGACAAAACACAGGCTAAAACAAGACTGATATTATTTGTTCTTCTTTGTAGTTGGGTGTCATCCTAAAAGCCCGACTATCACAAATTTGATTCATGGTTTTTTTTTTTTTAAAAAACCCAACTCTTTCTTCTTTCTTATCATAGAAATATTTCCCCTGATGTTTAAATGGATACAATACTTTAGAATATGATCGTCAGAAAATGTAGTCATTTCCAATTTTCAATTATTACGGTTATTATTATTATTATTATTTACGGTTCCTTCCCCTCAGACTTGGAAAAATCGAATTTGAAGTTTAATAAATTAGAATACTATTCATATTCAGTTAAATATTTTTGTCTTTGTAAATGTATCTAGTAGTAAAGTGATCATATTTTCATACACATTCTTAAATTAATATCAAAATAGGGCCACTAAATAAATAATTCAACATGTCAAACCGGCTATCAGCTGCAGTTGCATGTCCGTGTCTGTGGGGGGCGCTTTTATGCCCCCCCCCTCCAGCATTCTGGAATCTCCTTATCTCACCTCCTGACGAGATAAACCGAGCTCGAAATAGAGATGGAAGAGAGCTCCATCATATTCAAATAGAGCCTCTGTGTCACATCTCCCTCATCGGGGCCCCAACAGAGCGGCTCCAAAGCACCACTTAGCCCTCGGGAGGGATGGAGACATCGATCTGGGCTGGACAAGTGGCGCTTTATCTCTGCGCCTCATCCAGCTGACGACGCCCCAGCCCGTCAAAACCCGCGTACAAATATACACGGTGAGGAGCATCGAGGGGTCCCATCGGCCCCTGTCGAGGGCCGAGGGCCCCAGTGTGTAATCATGCTGCAGATTACAAAGATGCATGAGACACCCCCCCCTCCCCGACCCCCCCTCCAAGGTCTGCAGGAAAAACAAGGACTTTTGGGAGCGGGTTAACCTTGAGCCAGGCGGCCGTCGTAGTCAATACAGCAGCAGAGGCCGTGGCGTTTCGTGGGGTCTTTATCAGGAAAGCAGATTTTAAAAAGACGGGCGATAACGCTAAAGAGGACAAAGATGAGGAGTACGTGAACGTCCATCTGATATGCGTCACTCAGTGTTTCACCAGTTCAGCTTTGTTTTTGCGGAGGGGCTTTGTGTTGGCATTCTAGCAGGATTGTATTGTTTCCTGTTTAGTTGACAAATCTATATATTAATATGAATAAAATCCGAAAATTATGACATCACACGCCATTAAAAAATATTTTATAGAGCATTTTCTACATAAAACAATATTATAATTGTCTTAATAGTTATTAAATTTATTCTTGAATATTCTTTATCTCTTTGCTGAATTCGAATATTGCACTTTTTCTAACTTTACATTTGCTACATTACGAAATTATTTTTTTAAGTGCGAACTTATAAACAAGAGTAAGTTTATAACTCCTAAAATTTACATTAATCAATATTAATATTAATGTGAATTATTTTTCAGATTTTACTGATTTCCTCTGAAATATTATTTTTCCGCTTTATTGGAGCAAATGTGTGTTAAATATGCACACAGTATTTGACCAATAGGCAAACATAGTAAGATATATTTGTTCCAAAATGCTTCGCATCCTCTCTTACAATAAATTAACCAAGAATGAGAACATATAAATTTAAATCTAATCCTTCTGAGACAGGGGTGGGTGGGGGGGGTGTCATACATATGATAATCCCAAGTTTCTCATCACTTTACTGCTCTGAACAGGCTCTTAATCAAACAGACACGTTTGATTTAATTTGTGGCTGAGAAACAATAAGCTGAGGCCTGTTTGTCCTCCATCAGTGATCAAACAGACGATTGTGATCAGATGAAGGGGTCATCGGGATCAGTGCAGTAATCAGTCGTCCAGCTTTACGCATCAAACTTTTTAAATGTGCTGTAGGAAAGAGGTGATGACATAATAACACGACTCGTGAATGGTGTTTGTGGTAATATTATGAGGATTTTTTTTTTTCTTAATGGTGGGTTTTTTGGGTTTATTGAGCTGAATCTGCACAGCAAGAGAATTCAAGAAATGCGCTGATTAGCACCGTGCTCAGAGGAAACTATTCTGTCTCGCCCGACAGGCCACAGTTCTCTTTCTTTCTTTTTTGATAGTTTTGGTAGACACCGACTCTGATGATCGGCAGCTCAACTGCAACCTATTACATTTGTTAACCAAATGCACCGCAGCCAAAATCAGATCTGACCTCAGGATGGGGTCAGATCCTGAGGTCACATGACCCGAAACTGACAACTCGAAATTGTAGTCAAAGACGTTATTTCTACCGCGTTTGTCGCGTCATTTTATCAAAACTTCCAAAAACGTGAATAAATGCGACGTAGTTTGAATGTAAATATGTAAAATGTTATTATGGGCCTTTTCGTCTCGCTTCTTTTAAGGTTGTTTAAATTATTCGTGCGTTTGCCATAAACTAGATGGTTCAAAAATAACCCATTTAAAATTCATCACCCCATTTTTCCACTTTTTTTTGCGTTTCATCCGTGTATTCATGTTGATTTTGACGGGAATATAACAGCGGGCCCATCGCGCATTCGCTCATATTTGTGCGTAAAATACGCAGGCTAATAATTCGGCAAATGTTCTGTTTTTCAGTTAACAGTAAAATTAGTTGTTGGTGTAGTTGGTGTAAACAAAGTAAAATTACCCCAGTCAACTTTGATTTAATCAGCTGGTCGAGACTCGTTCCTTTTCCCTCAATTGTGAACTGAGGAAAAACGCGCACGCCACGTTCATTTAGGTTCGACTTTAGGTCCATTTTCGTTACTCAAAAATTAGATTGATTGTGATAAATTCGGTACTGAACGGTTCATTCTGAATTGTGTCGTAAAAAAGGTGGACCTGTTTCGGAATTCAGGGAATTGGTTTATTAGAATTGTACCCACGATTTTTGCCCACGCGTAAAATCAAATCACAAACACGGTCACGTATTCTGACGTTGAATTATTCCTAATTTTAAAACGCCGATCCACTTCCATTTAGATTAGTATAGTCTATATTTTATTCCACATTTTATCGTCTATATTTTATCCTACTTTTTGTGCATTTTATTATATGTTTTACATGTATTATAATATATTCAAAAAAAACGTCGGGCTCTGCGTCAGAAAATGTTCAGCTCTACACTCTCCCTACCAGTGATTTTTAAAACTATATTATTTTAAGTCCTGTCAGGTACCATTTACCCCTTTTTTTAAAAGTGTGCCCTTCATTAATCCCTGACAAATATCATAAATAAGATAAACAACTGACGTGTTTTTCTGGTGATGCTGCCGCCTGTACTTCCTTTAACTCTCTGTGTTAATGAAAGGGTCGTATAAATGTCATTTGGAGGCTTTTGAGGCTCGTTTCTTCAGTAAAATCACTTAAACCTGACTGGAAATTGCAGTTGCTCACCGATGTTTGGGTGCCGCGCTGCGCCCGTGGGAGTACCGGACTGCAGACCGTGGAGCACCGGGCTGTCGAAGGGGGAGGCCGGCCACGTTCCACCCACGTTGGGGCTCATGTAGGGCGTGTAAGGGCTGTGATAGGAGCCGCCGAGGCTCCGGGCCCCGTAGTGTTCCCTCCCGTTGGCGGAGATGTTGAGAGGGTTCGTGTAGGAAGCCGCCGTCTCCCGCGCCGCGGCCACGCCGGAGGACAGGGGCGGGCTGGTGGAGAAGGCGAAGCGCGGAGACACCGGGGAGTGACTGTAGGAGGACACCGACTCGGAGCCCGGCTGCGCCCAGGCGGAGTGGCTCGACGCGGGGCTGCTCTGCTGCGACGCACCGGGCGTCTGGAGGTAAGGCAGCGCCGGGATCATGGGGGTGACCACCCGGGTGGTGGGCACGTAAACCGGAGAGGTGCCCGCCGAGGTGTTGTGGAGAAATCCAGCCTCGTAGGAGGGGGGTCCGTGGTTGCTTGTCATTATGCCCTGATACATATCCTCTCCTTGAAACTGGACATCCGTGTTGATAGAAGAGAAAGTGATAGTGCGGCTGCAGCCGAGGGCCGAGGTGAACTCACCAGAGTCTGGGCGTAAATCCGCGGAGACGAGTTCAGCGGGGAATCGGGAAAAGTTCAGAAAATTAGGAATAGTCTGAGCCCGCAGGAGAGAAGAGGAGGAGTGAGAGGCTATAGACTACCTACGATCAAGAACCAGCTGTTATCATCTCTCTCCCTCTCTCTCTCCCTCTCTCTCTCTCTCCCTCTCTCTCTCTCCCACCTCAAATGGGAAAAGTCTCACTCAGACAAAAAAAAGAGCATTTTCTATTAGATCCCATCTAAAAGTTGTGTCTTTCCCAAGATTAAATCTGATATTTCCACATTTCTTCGCTGGCTGATGAGGCGGACACACCGATTTAAATATAAATCAACACTAAACACTATTATGTTGTTTTTTTTGTGCCACAAAAGTGACTGAAAGTCTCATGCAATTAGACTACAGTCACGAATGTTAAACAATATAATAAAAACGATCTTAAGTTTCGTTTAAGCCTCAGATAAGGAACTTTTTGTCCGTGCATGACAGGTTAAGAGCTTGAAAATGAAATGAAATTAGTTAAATTGTTTAGTTCAGATCCTAACGAGTGTTCAAAATAAGTGAATATGTGGTCCCCTATTTTTCAAAAATGTATCTCGAAACCGAGTGTTAATTTTATTGTATTCTTATTATTGTGTTGCTTACATTGTTGTTACGACTATTTGATTGTCGTTTGATTTATTTAGAAATTAGGTGTCGCTATGAACCCGACATGTAAAATAAATAAATACCGACACTAAGACATCCCGACGCTTCCTAAATATTAATGGTTCGCCGCAGGAGCCGTTTTTCTTTTTCCTTTCTGTCGTCTTTTATGATGTATGGGTGCTTGTCGGAAGCGTCCGGCTGTTGTTGTGCCGGCGGGGCCAGATTTATGCCTGTCATCAACACCCGTGCACGTAAACACGCCGGGCTCCTGCATTGTGCGGCCACTTCCCGCAGACGCGTTCGCTGAATTATGGGCCTGCGTGCGTGCGTGCGTGCACGTTGCAGGCCAATGCAATTCATGAGTGTGTGCAAGATCTATCTATCTATCTATCTATCTATCTATCTATCTATCTATCTATCTGTCCATCAGAACCAAATAACCTGCAGCCTTATTCAATATTGATTAACTCTTTGCCCCCCCCCATAAATCAAAAGATGGGGAACCATCATCAATGTGTAACCTGCAGGCTGATAACAAAACCACCAATTGGTGGCTAATAATATCTGGGAGTGGCTCCATGTTTGCTCTCAAATCATAAAGTAGTGCCAAAGTCAGGGGCAGCTCAGGTGTTTTATGGTTTCCAGTTAATGTATAGTTCAGTGTGTAGAGAGGGGACTGGGCTCTGGCTTTGGGTTGGCCCGATCAGAAAGAGCGACGCGTTTGCGACAATCCCCCCCAAAAATCAGCTCATCCTCCGTTTGTGTTGTTGTACAGTAGAGAGTGGGTTTTGATTTGTGTGTTTGCACATGCCAGGCTGTATCACTGACAGTGACAGAGGCCAGAGCACGTGAAAAATGTGTGTGTGTGTGTGTGTGTGTTTATCATCACGTCTAATTGTGCGTGTTTTCATTGTGTATGAATGAAGAGGTGTTGGGTGAAGGACAAGATAGAGATGCTTTTGTGTGTGTGTGTGTGTGTGTGTGTGTGTGTGTGTGTGTGTGTGTGTGTGTGTGTGTGTGTGTGTGCGTGTGTGTTTCTGTGTGTGCGTGTGCTAAACCCAGGCACCAGGAAAACTGTCCCCGTCTTGGCTGGGGTTGAGACTCAATCATTTGAGGTCGTCGGCTTACTTCAGCCCTTCTTCCTCTCTCTCTCACACACACACACACACACACACACACACACACACACACACATACACATACACACACACACAAACTCACAGAGTTAGACTCCTGGCTCCAGGAAGAAGACTTCAAACAGACAAGCAGGAGAAAACCCAGGAAGCAGAATATTCTGCCCTCACACACACACACACACACACACACACACACACACACACACACACAAAGTTGGACTCATCGATATGGCCGATTGACAGGACTGTTTTCGCAAAATAAGCGGAAAGTTCCTGCTGCCTGCACACGCTCCCGTTCCTGCCGACCTCATCAGTTTGTGTTGCGTTATCTGATCAGATTGATCATCATGGATCCACTCAGGTGATAATGATGAGGACGAGACAGTGCTGGTCAATGCCTGGCCTCTCAAAGATAAACACAGTTTATATGACAATCTCAAGATGTTTTCCAATCTCTCTCTCACTCTCTCTCTCTCTCTCTCTCTCCCTCTCACACACACACACATTCAAATCATGATGGGATTCACACACATAATCAGGGGATTATGTGTTTGAATTACCTCGTTATTTCTCTGTTATGCATTCAGCTTAAGTGTGTTTATTCGGCTAAGGTGGGGACGACACCTTTCGCATCACACACACACACACACATTTACATACTCGGGCATTAGTGTGTTACTCTGTTGTTTTCTGATAAATAATTAACCACCTGGCTGCTGGACGCGTTTGCGACGGCCTCAGGTGCTGAATTGGATTCTTGGATCGCGCTGTTTGAAGAGCAGCGCAAACACATCACAGGACACTCAATTACACCCGATAAGACCTGAATTATCAGACCCCCTTTGTTCCGATGCCCTCTGCCTTCCCTCCCTCGCCTCAACCGTCGGGATATTCTTGAAGCCCCGTTCGATATTCCAGCCCCGGGGCGGGCGCGCTGGAGGCCCCGCCGGCGCGGCCGAGGAGCCTCGGGGGCCGCCGTACCCGGTGCGTTCAGGTGGGGCCGAGGGCCGCCATGTCTCAGGGCACGTGTGCGTGCTCCTGCGCGAGCGTGTTTGCGGCGGCGAAGCCGCAGGGATCCCAGGACCTCTCCCTGCGATAAGCGGCGGCCAAAGTCCGTCTGCTGGCTGGGGCCTGAAGAGCAAACAGGACGCACGCACGCACACACACACACACACACACACACACACACACACACTGAGATGGCGTTTCATACGTTGACACTTTGGCGTGGTGATGTGGCAGGTGAAGAGAAAGCTGTTTGTTTGTACATGGGAGGGCACGGAAGGGCTAAGACCCGGGTCAGGTAAAGGTGAGGCGACGTCATCAAAACAATGGATCTTTAAAAGGCTCAGGCAAAGTTCGCCCGCGGGTCAGCGGAGGTGGTGCGAGAAGATGCCGAGCGCGACGGGGCGAAGAAGGGGAAGGGGGAGTCTTCGGCGAAAGCCTCAACGGCAAATTCGGGCTCCTCCCAACCTCAAAGCAGCAGAGGAGGAAAGGCTCGATAAGGCGGGGATCATTCTGAGGAGAGGAGCTAAACAAATCGAGAAAAGAAGCGGTGGCGAGGGGGCGGGGGGGGGTTGAAAGAGGGAATATGAGAGGAGGAGTGGGGAGATGCCACCAGACAGGAGGAGCAGTGGAAAACAAAAGAGGCTCCACGCTCTGCTCCTTCTTATCAGTCTGAGGGTCTTATCCACCTCTGGCTCTGTTAGTCTAACCCCGTTCCCTCCCTCCCTGCCGGCCACTTTACCTCCACCTCATCCCTCCATTTCCCCCCCCCTCCCTCAACCCCCCCCCCCCTTCTGCCGCTTGCTCACAGCGGACCCCGTTATCAGGCCGGGGCTGACGTCAGGGGGGCCCGCCAGGGCCGGGGGTGGGTGGGGGGGTTTGTGGTGGTGGTGTGTGTGTCTGTGTGTGTGTGTGTGTGTGTGTGTGTGTCTGTGTGTGTGTGTTAGGGGGGGCCGGAGACGGAGGCTGATAGCGCAGCCGAGGCTGCCTCCACACAGGCTGTGGGAACCGAGGGCCCAGCCCAGGCCGACCCGGCGGCCCCTCACGTCCACCGCGGAAGGCGCACGCAGAGGTGTTCCGTTATCTTCGCTTATTTTAAAAAAAAAAAAAAAAAAGCTTCCTTTTTTTTTTCTTCCTTTTTTTTTCGGGCGTTTCGGCCGCTGGCGATCGCTGTGAGATGTGGCTTTAAACGTTCCCACAAGATCCTCATCTGGAGCAGATGCTCTTAACAAGCTGCCTCTTATCAAACGCTGATATGCGAAGAGATGCCGAACATCTCTTCCCATCCCCTTCGATAAACACAGAGCGTCTCTGTGCGTAAAATGCGGCCCCCGGAGCTGACTCGGGTAATGGCGGATCCCGGGCGACTCTGCCGCCGCTTGAGCTAATGAGCTGCAGCGAAGCGTGTCTCTCTCTTATCGAAGGAATGCCAGATATTTTTCACATCAAGATCCGGGGGTGGCAGCCCCCCCGACAGAAGGGAGACGTACACGTCTTTAAAACGGTCTTCCCTCGGACGTACCCGTGTCAGTTTGTCCCCCATAAAACACTCTGAAAGATGTAATGAGGAAAAAGTTCAGTTAGGCCTGCCAATGCATTTTGGATTTACTGTAGGAGTGTGTGTGTGTCTGTGTGTGTGTGTGCCTGTGGGTCAACAGGTGCAAGTTTGATGTGTGTGTGTGGGGGGGGGGTGTGGAGGCCCACGGCTTGGCCAGTTTCACATCATTAGCTGCAGGTGCAGCGCTCCCAAAATGTGCAAACACGTCCCCGCTAAGGGCCCGTGTCATCTGAACCTTGTTAATTATCACTCCCCAACACCAGCGAGCCCAGACCGAAGCCCCCCACCCCACCCCCCCGCGCCCCCCCTTCGGCTGATTTACAGTAAAGAAAGAGAGAATTGAAGCTCGCGCACACGTGTGCTTCCATGTTTCCATTCTTCCTGGTTGTCTCTCAGATGTTTTTCGGAGATGGATCGGTCGGATGGGGAGTGGAGACACGCTTATCAGCGCGGTGTCCTCGATAAGGGGGGGATTTGTAATGGCTGCAGTGTGTGCGTGTGCGCGTGCGCGCGCCCGCGTGCCGGCGCGTGTTTCTCACTCTGACCTCTCCCGGACTGAGAAAAGGAGGAGGAAGAAAAGGACGGCCTTGACGGGGCGAGAGGGAAGGCTGAGATTTGAAAAGCTGTGAAAGAAGGAGACCGTTGTTTTCCGAGTGGCTTCTTCTCGCTCCCCCCCCACCTCCCACTGACACACTCCCCAAATTTAATCAGCGGCCGCCCGTGTCCTTGGGAGTAACCGACTGTGAAATAAGATATATAACATGACCTGGGCTGAGGCGAGTGCAAAGGGGGGAAAGGAAGGTGAGCGTTGATTTACATCTCTTTAATGAAGAAGATAAATGTTAAATTAGCAGCCGTTTCCTGTTGCAGACCTGAGTGTTCAACAGTATACTGATGTTCTGGTAGAGCCAGGGGGGGGGGGGTGTCCTGCCTTCGCCCCAACACGCTGACCTCCAACTGGGAGTACGACACAGCCAAAATCAACGACACGGAGGAGTTCTGACGGAGCGGCGGTGTCGGCCCCAGGACTGATCGATCGTGCAATCAAGCCCAATAAGCGGTCTGCCCGTCGGCCTATCGTGACCCCGTCCCCCCCCCCCTCTCTCTCTCTCTCTCTCAGCGGCCCCGGGGCCTCATTAGTCTTTTTAATTGGCCCGGAGCGGCGGCGGCGGCGGCGTCGGCGGCGTCGGGCTGTGCTCTGGTCACACGCCAGGCTAAAGTAAACTGACCCGGTGGAAACACTGCGCAGGCTGGCCGACGGATCAAACGAGCGCGGCCCCGCGCCCGGCGGAGAGCCCTCGGCGACTCGCCGGCGAAACTAAACAGGCCGACCGGCGGGCGGCGGCGGGCGGGCCCTCGCCGCCGCGCCTGGTCGCTCGGGCCGGCCTCGGCGGAGCGTTTCTCATGGGCTCGCCTCGTTAGATTAAAAAGAATCACAAATGGAATCCATTTGTAAACACATGCACTCCCTTTACTTGACAGCTTGTTGGCCCTCTCACGGCCCACAAACTTTTGACCAGTCTTCCCAGTCCTAAAGGGATGAGAAACCATATAGGAGCTAAATTGTTAAATAGTATTTGCCTCTTCTGTGTGTGTGCGTGTGTGTGTGTGCGTGTGTGTGTGTGTGTGCATACTGTGGCGTCTATACCTTGTGGGGAATCCATCAAAGCTTATCATTATAAGTAAACATGACAGAGTGGACAAAATGTCTTGTGCGCCGCCAGACCCGCTATCTCACCACAGGCCATATCTGCGATGATGGACCGATGTGGCGCTGGCTCGGGCTAACCAGAGTCTGAGTGTGAGGGCGGGAGTGCACTTACGAGCGCGCGCGGGGCCCGCCAGGACACACACACACATCAAAAGGCGCGCACATGTAGGCACTCAGACGCGGTAAGCACACACACTCCAGTTTACCTTTAGCGTGGATCTTGTATCCCCGACCTCGAGGTAAGGCTCGCTGAGCAGGAGCCCTCGTCGTTCACGCATATTTATTTGGATTTGAGGCCGCGGTATCGGCCGAACGCCGAGGAGAGGCTGAAGGGTTTGTTGATGCGTCGGGGGGGGGCGGCCTTTACGAGAGGCTGGGATTTGCTCGGGGAGATTTGTTAGTTTAATAATCCACAAACGGTCCAGGTCATCGCGTCTCCCTGGAAGGTGCGAGAAAACAGCCTTTTAGAGGCGATCGCTCCGGTCTACCGTTTTTAGATTTATTAATTATTTTTTTTTTTTAACCTAGTTGGTTAGTTTTGCTGCGCTGAGGTCAGCCTGTGTGTTCCTCCACTTGTTACAACACCGCTGATAAGCCGAGCAAACAGCCGTGCACTGTTTGCCCCACTGGCCCGGCCATGTGATCAGAAACGCTGATGAGAAGCCACCATGTTTGATCAGGTTTGATCTAACGCGCACACCCACCTCCGTTTTTGTTTTTTTTTCCTTTTCTTTTCTTTTTTTCGCCACCCCCCCCACCCACCACCACCGCTGCGCAGTCTGGACCCACAGCTTTGAGAACCAAAAAAAAAAAAAAAAAAAAAACCTGGACGCTGATAACCTTTCCCCTCCTGTGCGGTTCCAGGGTCAAAGGTCATGGCTGCAGTGCTTCAGCTGAATTGGCGGATTGACAGCGGGCGTAGTGGCACTGGATGGTATACAGTATAGCGCCACGTCTCCATCACATTCAGCCCTTTCTCTCTCTCTCTCTTTGGCATTGCTGACTGACTGGTCAAGTGTGTGTGGGTGTGTGTGTGTGTCCTGGGGGGGGTCATCTGGACCACCAATGTAGGCTGTAAACAACTTACCCAGTTTACTCATTGTTGTTTATTTTTTGTGAAGAGGGAATAAGTCATTGGCCTGAGTTTATGTAATTCACTGTCTCTGCTTTATATATGAGAATTTATTTCTTGCTTTTTAACATCATTTCATTTTTTTCTCTTTGTTCTTTTTTTTAAGCTAAACCTATTTGGGTTTGTTTCACTTTCTGCTGCCCGGAGGTTTCTTCTCCTTTTGGCCCCAAATGAAAAATCCCAAAAATCTGCTGAGCTCTTGCATCATTTTGAAGATATTCCCGAGGTGCTTTTTTAATTTATTGATTCGTTTTCCTTCACAGATATTGCTATCAATGCCAACAACCACCGGAATATATTTTGTCCTAATTGGTTCCACTGCAAGACCTTCTGTCAGCCTTCAACCTTTCTTGTAAACATGGAGATAAAAACAGTCTGAAGGGGGATTTTTTTTCAAAAACGCGCTGCATTCTTTTCACAGGTTGGGTTCATTGTAATGAATTATAACCAGCAAATTTCCTATCAATTATCGTTTGTGTGACACGTCCTTTTTCACTGTTTAGGTTCAGCAGCTTCTTGCTGCCGCAGTGTACTTGGATTTATCAGTGGTTGTAGTCTAAGCTGGAGGAGCGTGACGTCCGAGCAGAACGAGTTTTCCGTCTCTCCAAGGCCTGCGCTGGGTCAGACCTTTGTGACAACAAACGTTAAAAAAAGATAGAAGGGAGACGGTATCTTCAGTGACATCATTTGAGTGGAAGAGTCCCGGATCAGCTGCTTTTGTTTCGATTCTTGAGGTTCTTGAAAAGCGCCTGGGATAAATGTTCCCAAGACGGGGATCATCAGGTCACACACCGTGACTCACCTGCATCATCAAGATCACGTAATCTGGCGTTGGCGTTAAATCTTCAACTCAAAACGACCCTGTGGCTTTGCAGCCTAGCAAAAGGGCCGTTGTGTGGGCCTCCGGGGTCAAGCTCTGGGACGATACCCAGAACCGCGGGGTCTCTGCCAACACAAACCCAGAAGCCAACCAAACAGTACCCCGCAATCCTCTGCTCCAGGCAGGATATAGGGAGAGGCGAGGGGGTGGAGAGGGTTCGACAAGAGTCTGAACAGGATGGAGGAGGGACACACCGGCGCCATGGCGATCCCTAAGACAACTTATCTTTTCTCTCACAGTGATAGCGCCTGTCAAAATAACAGCCAAGATACATAGCCAGGCAGGAACAGGTTAACTCTTTGTCCAATCATGACGTCTTGTCCAATAAGGGCCCTCCAGGATTTGGGTTCCACAAACACACAAACACACACACGCACACACACACACCCCTGAAAATCATATAAAGAGCAGTTAGGCTTTTCATATGGTTTTTATATGTCTAATTGAAAGAGGGAAAACTGCTCAGTTTTAATAAAGAAAATGAAATAAATCCATGCCAACAACAGAGTTAATGGAACAAAACAATCAATGTTGAATCGCCTCTCAATTAACGATTCAAAGAAAAAGTTGCTCTGAAAAAACATTTCAACAAATAAGCCGGTGTAAGGTGTTTTTGTTGTTTTTCTATTTGACTTATGGAAGGACAAACCCTACGGACAAATAAACTACGTGCATGTTATTGACACTTTATCCACTGACACGTTTCTTGTAGATTTGTTGTTAGCTGTCTCCCTCTGTCGGTAGACTAAAAAAACCCACAATGGTAAGTGACGGCTGCACGATTAAAGACGACAAACGAACCCCAATGGTGCTTTTTGCTAAATTAACTTGTCATTGTATTTAACAAGGATTTACCAAAAAAAAAATCGCCTTCCCTTTTAAACAAAATTTAAAAAATAAACCAAATACATTTTGATGCAATTGTTTCGCCGGAATGCAAATTTATTATTATGGTGTATATAGTAAATGAGAGAGAATTAGATTTCACAAAATTTTGATTAAATCCAATGTGGATTTAGGTAGGAAAAGATGAGTTCCCTGACCGGGAATCGAACCCGGGCCGCGGCGGTGAGAGCGCCGAATCCTAACCACTAGACCACCAGGGAAGACGTTCTAGGCTGACACTCGTGACAATATCAAATATTATGTAATAAGCATGGCTGATGAATTGTTGTGTAATTTCAACTTCACTTCACTTGAACTAAATTAAAATTACATTTCTGTTCATCTGTTTCTTCGGTTTTTCTTTACTGTACGCTGCAGTCGCTGCTTCTGCCAGCAGGGGACGCAGCTAAAAGGTGGGTGTGGGGAGACGGTCCAGATTTCAACATGAGCTCGTTGAGGATGCAGCCAAGGTACGGACACGCTTTTAGACTCCTAAACTATCCGATTCGTCGCCCCAACGCGTCCCTCCGCGCCGGCGTTCGGCGTCGGCGGCGGCTTGCAGAGTTTCCACGAGGATCTTAAGTGAAAGGGAAGGCGACCCGAAGGGATAAAAATAACCACAATGATCTCCGCCAGGTTGCTATTGTCCTGTTTACAGCGTGGCTAGCGGGTTAGCAAGGGTGTTAAATCTGGACTCTCTCGGAGCTTTCGCTTCAATATTTCTACAAATGTGCGTTTGCTTTGCTGCTTCTGCACCCTGAGAGCACGTCGGTCAATGATTCATAGATTAAATCCAGGCTTAATCGCTCTGAACACACAGCTCGCCGGATAACACCCCTTAAATGCGGCGTTTTGTTTTGTTCTTTTAATCAGTGGTTAGCCATTTACATGTTATATAAAGCAGATTTCGCACGATATGATTGAATAGACACGGCGATGGGAAGCGGTCGTTTAATCCCCAGATCCTCCGGCTAGTTAGCTGTGTTAGCTGCGTTCTGTGTTTACGTCCGATGACCCCCCCCAAAGAAAACAAAAAAGGGACAATCCTGTCAAAGCAGAGCCTTTGCTGAGTGTTCAGGAGGATGCATCTGGCAGCCATTGTCCCTGAAATGGCCCGGCACACTTATTTAACCACTGCCCCCCCTACTCCACCCACCGAAGCTGCTCCTCTTCATCTAATGGGCTTCTTCATCTGAGTGGTGTTGAAAGGAGATTCTACCCCCCCCCCCCTCTTTCCTCTGCAGGACAACAATTCGGTGGGAGAGCGTGGTGTGAGAGGTGCTCTTCCAGAGCTGGATGTTCTCTCTGGATGGATGCTTTTGACCCGCTCCGGTTTTAGGAACCCGCTCAGATGGAGAAGAGAGACAGGAAGCCGGGCTATTTTGCAAGGTAAGAGTTGCTGGCTTCGTTCCCCAAGCCTTCGGCCGAGCTATTAGGAGCTCGGATCGATAGATCAATGGTAACCTCGTGCATTTCGGTGAATGTTTCCCTTGTTTGTGAGCCTCTGATGGATTCCACCCCCCCAAACCAACCTGCATAGCTTCACCTCAGTCTTCATAGACCTGTTTTGCATTTGTGGTGTGTGTGTGTGTGTGTGTGTGTGTGTGTGTGTGTGTGTGTGTGTGTGTGTTTGCAGGGGATGAACTGACACTAAATCAACTAAATAAATGTGGCTGATAAAATGAAAAGTAGGCTCACACATAGAAATGTTGATGGAAGATCTTTTGGAGCAATTGACTTTCATGTGCTGGCGCGTTTTTAAAACACTGTATTTATTTATTTATTTATTTATTTATTTTCCTTACCTGTTGGCGCCGTGTGGCTTGTGTTTGTGCGCACGTTATTTATTCCCACCTTTTTTTTATGAGTCACACATCGTAGTAGCCGTTACATCACCTGTCTCTGAGCTGATACGACCTCAGATAAATCAGATACGGGCGTCAGGCTGCGGGAGCGGACCCGCTGAGGAATATCAATTGGGAATTAGAAATAGGATTTCAGCAACATTGAGGCATGATTGCCGGGAGCGTGTGGAAGAAGATTTGTCAGAGCTACGGCCTGTTGACAGGTCGGCCTTCCCTTGATGACGTCTGGGCAGACATGTATCAGGGGTGTCCATTATGGAGAGTGGAACCGACAATGTAAGTGATTAAACATGAGTGAACCAGCCTAATAGCCTGTAATGTAATTTAAATTCAACCATCACTCTAGTCTGTAATTATTGTCATTGTTTCATATTCGGCCTTTTTCCAGCCCTTTGGATGCACGCGTTTTATGGGAATTCGTTACGTAACAGTCTCACATTACAGCTATTGGGTAGGCGGAGCTTTCGATTTTAATGGCATGCAGACTTTTGAGTCAAGGCAGATGTGGGAGTTTTCCCCCAAACAGATGTGAGCGTGAGCAGCCCATAAACAGTGGAAAAGTGCGGTCGAAAGACGGGAGACTCCCGCAGACGGGTAGTTTCATTGTTTTCACAGATCGAAAGTGTCAGGAAGGGAAAACTATGCCTTATCTTCCACAACAGTTCTCGCTTTAACGTGTACCGCTCGTGCTCATTGCGCCATGCACTCCCTCCCTTCCTGTCAAATACAGCAAAGGCCACTGTCTTGGATACACACATACGCACAGATAACAAATGTTAACCCTTCCTAGTCCTTCTGCTTTTCTTCTAATTTTCAGGAAAACCTCCCACAAACATTTAACATTTGGATGCAAACTGTGTAAAAAAATATAGAAGTATTCGTATCATAATTAATAAAACTGGAAATAAATGTGTATGTTGACTGTATTAGTATCACATTGGTCAGAGGAAAAAAGTAAAGTTTAGGTCTTTTGTTGCCATGGTGAATCCACTGGGCCAGGGTGGGGTGAAGCTGAACATTGAGGCTTTACACTCTGGATGAGGATGGATGAATAGGAAGCATAACAGTAACCTGTCTGCATCAAGATTAAAGCACTAAACCTCCAAACAGAAGGTTGGAGAGGAGATAAATGGGACGTGGAGGGGCGAGATAAAGGAAAGTAGACAGATAAAGATGCTTTTCGAAGTGGAGCAGATTGAAGGAGCAGATTCTCCTGCAGACTCTTGAGCACTGCGTCGTTTCTCGTAGGAGGGTGACCCGAGGCTGGGGAAGATCCGTCTGCCTGTCCGCTGCCTTATCGACCCACTCTCGACGCTCCATTAAGGCACTTGAACACTTTAAACTCTCGTTTTTTTTGTCGTTCTTGCATTTCTTCCTCCGCCTGGTTCCATTTAAAGCAGCACTTTCCGGAGGTAATCAGTTTGGGCCCGATCCTTCTTCACCGTGCCCGGTATCAACACTTCTTGGGTTGTTGTCATCTCTTCGAGCTCATTTCAGCGAAATGATTCCATCCATCCGTCCCCTCTCGGCGAAGGCGAATCCCAACAACATTTCAGGATGCCATTACATCATTTCCTTACATCTCAGTGATTAAGCATAGTGGAAGAGCTGTGTAATGGGAGAAGACAGCTGATGCAGCAAAGCTGAGAGGGAGGGTGATAGGTAAAGCTTGTTCCAACAAGTTTAGCAGCAGAGTATTCCGGTCTGTCCCCTCGCTTTGCCGGAATCATTTACCTTGATTAGCCCTCTCTCTCTCCCACACACACACACACACAGTGACGGGCCTGTTTTTGTGTTCACAGAAACAACGAGCGTACTGCAGAGGTTCTTTACATTCTAAATAGATTCAAGTGTGACTCTTTCCCTTGGTTTGCCTACAGGCTGAAGAGGCGGAAGCAGCTGAAGCCCAGCCAGTCGGAGAAGAATGCGAATGAGCAGAACCCGGCAATTATCTCCTGTCCGGACGTCGCCAAGGACAACGATGCCAACAAGAAGGCAGACCTACAGAGAGTCACATCAAAGTTACCCGCAGGCCCAGGTCACACCTCTCATGAAAAGCTTATACCCATTTATATAATCGAAGGGTGTTTTGTGTCGGTCAAATGTTGATGCAGGTCACCGAGACAGCCAAAACTGTTCTGTTTCAAGCCCCTTTTTTTTTTTTGTTAACTCGTGCTGGGCAGAGAGTACCTACTGGGGATGTTGGCCCGGCGTAATGCCCGCTTAAAAAAAGATAAGAAAGCTCCGAGTTTGGTCTCCTGTCATTAAAAAAGGTCCGCATCTGCATCACAAACAGTTGTGTTTGCATGTGCCGCCTCAGCAGTTTGAAAAAGGAAGTTGCATAATTTGGCACCACAACATTGAGCAAAAATGTGGCTTAAGAAACATCATCACATTTCACTTTACTACAAAACTAAATTAGATGAACTACACACTGTTATATCAAGCCCACCGTGGTAATGGGATATCTTCTAAATTGGATTATTGGGCTCCTAAATTGATGTTAATATCCCGTGAATTTGTTGGGTTTTATTGATAAAAGATGTTGGCCTCGTCTGCAGAGCTTCAGGCAGCTGCGTAAAGTACGTGCTTAAGTAGCGTTTTAACGTGCGACACGTTGAACAGCGTGGTTAACACCCGCTCATCACATCAGGTGTGACATTCTGTGGTGTCATGCAAAAAAAAAAAAAAAACCCCTCCGTGAGCACGCGCTCTCCGCTCCAAAGTCCGCTGTCGCAGCAAAGCACCCGCAGACGGCGACGGCGGGCCCCGGCCCCGACGTGCGGCGCAGCGCTGCGGCGCGGCCGGAGTCTGTCGGTCTGATGCTTAGTCACGGCCTCGGAAGGCAGCAGAGCCGTTACGCGCTCACAGAGCGGTGCGCTAACAGCCCCCCCGCGTTCGTGACCAGAAGAGTGCTGACTGTGGAGCTTCCAAAATACAAGGGTCACGTTGTTTGTGCGCCTTTTTTATGCTGGCTGTGTCAGAGTGTGTGGGGCGGTGTTTGGAGGCAGTTAAACGGAGGGTTAAGTCATCGCTGATGGGGATTGGCTGTCAGAGAGACTCCACATTTGAAACGCCCGTAACGATGTTACAGAGTATTTATTCACCTTTGGAAGTCGGCAACGTGCTTCGTCGTGACTTTTTCTGTCTTGTCACGTTCGCGTGCAGATAGCGGCTGTAAAAATAAAAATCAGCCGAAAAGGGAGAAGAGGAGGCCCCCGGGGACGGTGGAGTTCACCGTGAGTAAAAGCCCGTCGGCGTCGCTCGTTCGCCGCCTCGGCTTAGGGTGGCTTCTGTCCTGTCGCGCAGGTGGGACCCAGCGACTCCCTCAACAGCATCGCGCTCAAGTTCAACATCACCCCGAACAAGCTGGTGCAGCTGAACAAGCTCTTCTCCCGCAGCGTTTATCCCGGGCAGGTGCGACGCCCGCCAGTCCCGCCGCGCCCGCTTCGGCGTTCCTGCGACCGACTGACTGCCGCTATTTTATTTATTTATTTATTTATTTATTTATTAAACAGAAGCTGTTTGTTCCTGACAATAACCAGGCAGAGCAGGATCACAAGAGTCCCGCCCTCCCCAATGGCGTGGCAGACAGCACGTCACACGTATGTGCCCGGGTATTGTAGACGCGTTTGGCCGACGGTGACCGTTTGGGTCCTGATCGTCTCGCCTGACCTCCTGCAGGACGGCAAGTCCATCCGTCGGCAGCTGTCCCCGAACTCGGAGGACGAGAGCCCGGCGACGGTTAAATTCATCAAGATGAGCTGCAAGTATTTCACCGACGGCATGGTAAGTGGATGAACGCCGAGCTCCAGCGTGTTTACCGCCGGCGCCCCTGATCCTGTCGTGTCGCGGTCGCAGGGAGTGGTGGGCGGCGTGCTCATCGTGACCCCCAACAACATCATGTTCGACCCCCACAAGTCCGACCCGCTGGTGATCGAGCACGGCTGCGAGGAGTACGGCCTGATCTGCCCCATGGCGGAGGTCATGTCGGTAGCGCTCTACGACGACGTCTCCCGCATGAAGCTCAAAGACGCCCTTCCGTCGTAAGAGAGCGCCTACGCGTCTCGTGTCCCCCTTTTTTTTCCCGACTTTCTCTCTCCTCCACTTGAATTCCTTCCTTTTTCAAGTCTCTTTCTCCCACCAGCTTCTTCATCAGATCTAAGTTGGTTTTAAATCATCATTTGATTCTATTTCATTTGATCTTTTACATGTCACGTGTTTTATTTTTGTCCCTGTATTCATTCATAATTTCAGTTGGTTCTTTTGTTTGTCCCCTCCCCTTCTTTTTTTTTTCTCCATTTGCATCTTCACTGGCGGCGTGGTATGTGTGATACCCTGCGACCCCCCCCCCTCCCCGTCCGCGCAGAGACCTACCCCAGGATTTGTGTCCTGTGTACAGGCCCGGCGAGTGGGAGCAGCTTCCGTCCGAGCGGGATCTGAATCCCTTCAGCCGCTACGAAGCTCTCAATCCCAAGCGACCCATCGTCTTGGATGATATTGGGACCGGTAAAGGCGTGAATTATTGCTGCGTAAAGGATTATGAACACGCGTGTTGTCATGCAGGGTTCCACTATCAGTGTTTTTGCTGTGCTGTCAGTCAATAGTTCGTCTTGTCTTAATCTTACCAGGGAACGCAGAGAGCGAGCAGGCCGATAATTCCCCATCAGATGAAGGGTTTACAGAGTTGGAGCCTACGGTGAACGGGAGCACCGAGGAAGCAGAAGGCTCCTCCATAGCCCCCAAGAACCAAGAGGAACCGTGCCAGTCCGACGACGAGAACAAGTCGAAGCTTGATTCAAACAAAGGGAAGCTGGATGACGACGAGGACGAAGGAGTTGCTCAGAACAGCTCCATAGAGGATGGAGAGTCGATGCAGTTTGTGTCAGAGACCGAGAAACAGGGAGATAAAGCACCACGCCAAGAGCTAATGGAAACCATAGACATTGAAGCTAAAGGGACGGAAGAGCAGCTCGGCGACGGCCGCCAAAGGACGAGCGCCGTTCCGGCGGACCTGAACAGGCAGCTGGCTCTCAAGCAGGGCCCCGAGGTCCATGGGACGTCTTGCCCGAAGAGACAAAGTCCAGACAGACCCACCTCTGACAGTCAAATAAGTGAGACGGACAGACAGAGGAAAAGCTACGAGGCAGAGATGAAGTCGTGGCTGCTGGAGAGGATGCAGGCACCTATAGAAGGTGCAAACGCGTAATGGCTGCTTCTTCCGTTCACGCCAGTAAACGGACACTAACACTCTCTTTTTTTTTCCATTCCATACGCTTCCTGTAGATATGCTCTTCTCATCAGAGGAGAAGAGTAAAAACCCGCCCATGTTCCTGTGTTTCAAAGTGGGGAAACCCATGCGCAAGTCCTTCACCTCTGGCTTGACCTCGAGCCCCATCCATTCATTTGGAGGGCGGGGCAAACAGCCAGAGTATTGGTTCGCCGTCCCACAAGAACGGTGAGAGGAAGAGCAGCAAGACGGTGCATGTTCCAAAAGAATTAGCGCTCCTATGCCAACGTTCTGTGTGTGTGTGTGTGCGTGTGTCTTTTCCAGAGTCGACCATCTGTATTCATTTTTCGTCCAGTGGTCTCCAGATGTGTATGGAAAGGAGGCTCGAGAGCAGGGATTTGTTGTTGTGGAGAAGGATGAGCTCGACATGATCGACAACTTCTTCGGTGATCCTGCCTCCTGTAGCTGGGAGGTGAGTGTGGGCTAAAAGCCCAACAGAACACACACGCACACACACAGTGTACTGGTCCTCTGATCTGCACCTTTCCTTGTTTCTCTCCAAGATCATCACCATCGACGAGGCCAAGCGCAGACAGAGTTTCGGCAGCTGCGACTGTGATTTATCTCTGGAGGCCCTGCCGATGCTCAGCGACAACAGTGACCTCCTGCAAGACACCGACATAGAAAAGGTCCGTAATCGATCACCGACTGCAGATGAAGTCAGCTCAGATGTGGGAAGCGTCATCCATCACGGCCTCTCCCTCTCTCCCCCACCCCCCTCAGCTCTCCTGTCGCCTGCCGGCCCGCGTGCAGGGTTACCCCTGGAGACTGGTCTACAGCACTGTGAAACACGGGACCAGCCTGAAGACTCTGTACAGAAGCCTGGTAGACGTGGACAGCCCTGTGCTGCTGGTCGTCAAAGACACAGACAATCGGGTGGGTGGTTGTCTGTTATTTTTAGTTTAGAAGAAGCAGTCGACATCTGTAATTCAAGCAGATGCGCAGCCGGATGTTTAACTATTCGGCTAAATTGGCGAAAGTCATTTCATGTGATTCCAAGTATTTGCGTGTTTTCGTTTGACTTTAACACTGTTTGTTGATCGCAGATGTTTGGAGCCTTCTCGACCCACCCCTTCAGAGTGAGCGAACACTTTTACGGGACGGGAGAGACGTTCCTCTACAGCTTCTGTCCTGAGATCAAGGTCTGTCAGATCTACATTCACTTCAAAGCTGCCTTTCCTGTTTAGGTTTGTTCCTCAATTTTGGGACATTTCTGCGCGTGTGTGTGTGTGTGGGTGTGTGCGTGCGTGTGCAGGTGTACCGCTGGACGGGAGAGAATTCTTACTTTGTGAAGGGAAATACCGATTCTCTCCAGATGGGAGGAGGAGGGTACGTCTGCACCGCTTTTTGTTTTTGTTGTTAAATTTTTAAAGCTTTTTCAGGTGAGCGAACTAAAGTGCGCTCTTTTCCGGCTCTTTGCACGCAGAGGGCACCTGGGTCTGTGGCTGGATGCCGAACTGTACCGAGGAACCACCACCAAATGCGCCACCTTTAACAACCAACCGCTGTCCGCCCAGCAGGACTTCAACATCCACAGCGTGGAGGTCTGGACCTTCGAGTAGCGCCTCCCGCCCCGGCTGATCCCACATCCTGCTGCAAATGTTCAAACACCCTCCCAAGCATAACGCGCGTCGCTCGGAGGTAAACGTAGCCCCCCCCCCACGTTGGCACTAACTATTTTGTAAGAGGAAACGTTACTGAGGACAGATGAGGAAGTCTCCTGTAGCCTGTGGTGAGGTGGGTTTTGACCTGCGGGGGTGTATTAGCCAGTTTCACGCCTGGCTTAGCCATCTTGGGTCTCCGGTTGCCTTAGATGAGCCGCATCGTGTCCAGTTTGCCCAGCCTTACCACCACAAGCTTGTGATGAAAGAAGAGGGCTTTTACTGTTGAGGTTAATCCCAAGAAGAGTGTTTTGTTTTTGTTTTTTTGTTCTTATTTTTTATGTTTTTTTTAAATGTCTTCAGTCAGAGCTGTCTCATGCTGGAGGATGGTTTTGTTTTAGAATAATGGTTTATTTAAAATGCGGGATTGTGAGCTGAAAGGTTTTAGATTGACCACCATCCATTTACATTTCACTGCTACTTGTTCACGGCAGAAAAGCTGCACTTAACTCAAAAGCTGCCGTGTTCTCCTATTTGGGACTTTGTGCAGACTAAGAACATTCCAGTACATTTCAATCTATCTGCGTAATACTGTTCTATTTCCCCGTACAGACCAAAACAAGCAAAGCCAGGGAATGTTTGCAATGACCAAAAATGTTTGAATTTTATGTTTGTTTTAAGCTCTTTGTGCACTACCGAATGGAGTCACGGTCGTGTTGTGACCTTGCGTAATTCAACCACTTTCTCGGTGTAAAATTCTTCGTGAATGTCGTTTGATCACCACTACGGGGGGGGGGACTCTTCCCATCCAACCACAGGTCAGGTTCTCCTAAAACTTATGAGGGACTTTTGCTTTTACACTTCTATACATCACAAACTTCAAGCGTTTGGAGCTGGCTATACAGGGAAAAGGGATGCTCGGCCTTTCGCGCCCGTCAGACGCACGCCTCTAGTGCATGAGGTTGGAATGCTGCAATAGTCCGACACCTCTGTTAAGGCGCCTGCAACACGTTTCACCAATTCCAGTTATTGCTTCATGTAAACATGAGATTTGTCGTCTATAGCTGGTCAGTGCTGTAACTGTGAATGCTCCCTGAACAAGTACTTCTTTGTGAATCAATCACTGCTGTGGTCTGTAATCACTAAAGGATCTATTTATTGTGTTGTTATTGCAACTACTTTTACATCTAAATAAATGTTAAACATATCAGCTGCATGGTCGTGTTATCTGTTATTGATTCATCGTGTCTTGGACGTCAAACAAACTGAAACCGAAAGTGTGGCCTTGTTTAATAATGGTTTGCGTCCGTTTTGGGTTTTTTTTAGATTATCTAATGTGTTGTGTGTATTTAACAAACATTTATTCGACTTAGTTTGGGAAACAAATTGGTCCTTTCCCGGAAAGGGGGCGGGGCCAAGGCGATGCGGAAGTTACTGGAGGGTTAAGTATCGTTACTGGAGGTTTAAATAAGTATCGTTACATGTAACGACGCGATAAATAACACAAGTATGGTTGAAGACGAGTCGGACTCTACGGATGGATCATCAAAAGCGTGTACTTTCTGTTTAATAGCCACTGGCCTTGACAAAGAAGCGACGATCATGATGAAGGTAAGCTGGAAAAGGCTGTCAAGTTGGTAAGAAAGTTGTATTATTATCATTTGTTCACCCTCTTTACATGTCTTGTTGGCACAGCAAGCATAAACATGCATGTAGACGGTACGATATGTCCGGTGTTTATAGTTTAAATAGTTATTTTGTAGTCAGTCCGTTATTCAGCACAAATGAACAATGCCGTTCTTAAAAAATGACAGTTTCGGTGGTTGTAATTTCAATAAAATCTTAAAACAATCCTACTCTTTTAAAGCCAAAAAACTCTAAAGATGAATGTATTTTATGACACCGCAGTGGCATAAAATACACAGTGTGGTGTATTCAAGTGCTGTAGTAATTTCCAGTCGCGGTCTATTTTCAGATTATTTCACGAGTCTTTTTTTCCCTCCGACAGAATAAAACGCTGGTGTGCTTTAAAGACATTTATCCTGCTGCTCCTCACCACTACCTGGTTGTGCCCATCCAGCACATCGAGAGCTTCCACTCCCTGAACAGGAGTCACGTTGGCCTCGGTCAGGTTCACGACACATTCTGCCCCCCGAGTTGAGCCGCCACAACTACGGTTGCAATCATAACTGATTAGATCATCCCTGGTGCTGAAGCTGCCCCCCACAGCCGCAGCAGTGCACCCCCTCCTGCTGGGGTCACAGACCTGGCCACTCCACCACCACCACCAGATCTCCCTCAGCCGCTCCTGGTTTCACCTCATTTCAGACGCTTTCCTTCGGCTTTAACTGAGCCCAGTCTTGTCCCCAACAGTTGAGAAGATGGCCGAGATGGGGAAAGCCGTCCTGCGCAACCAGGGGATCGCTGACACGCGCGACGTGAGGTAAAGGCGGGCCGTTTGCGTGTCGCAGCTCTGATGGTTCGGCTCCGGCCGTCCACCCGTGGAGGGTGGAGGTTTGTTCGATTGGGCGTCACGGCGGCGTAGCGGTCAGCACCGTCGCCTCACAGAAGGCCTCGGGTCTGCCTGGGTGATGGATGGATGGATGGATGGGTTTGTTCGTTTTGGGCCCAGATTTGAAAATCCTGCCTCCTGGAATCACTGTTGACAGCTCATCAAAATATAATTTTAAAACTTTGGTTTGGACATTGTGATTGTGGGTGACCTCTTTAGTTGATTTAACCACCCATATTCTGTCTAGTCAGCGCAAAATATATAATATAAATAAGTTTTAAGTCACATTTTACAACTGGAAGTTAACTATGGCTGTTTTTTGTTTAGTTTTTTTAAAGAAAGGGGGATTTTGTGGATGTAGGAGTGTGTCTATTCCCTGACTGAGTGTGTGTGCAGACACCTATTGATACGACAGTTATCTTTAAACATGTCGAAATGTAGATTTTGTGCGTGTTTTGGCCAAAGGTCACTTGAAAGCATGTCACACAGAAGCTTTTAGCACACACAAGCTGACTGTGGAATCAATATTGTACAAACAAGCAGATTCCTGCCAATCACGCGCTCTTGCTTCGGTGTCAAGCGCCATCATGCGAAGTTAAAACCTACGGTTGAAGCTTGCGAGGCACCTTTAACCTTAAAACTAAAACACAATGGCGCTACATAATAAAAGGTTTATTATCAGCTGTGCGTCATGCTGCTGAGTGTGTTTGTTTGTTTTTTAAGCTGCCCTTTGGCTTTCTCGTGCTCGTCCTGATGACGTGATCGGTCGTCGTTCTTCCACACAGGCTGGGGTTCCACCAGCCTCCCTACACCTCCGTCGATCACCTCCACCTCCACGTTCTCGCTCCTGCCAGCCAAATCTCAAAATACACGGCTTTTAAATTCCTCCCGAAGACCTACCGGTTTGTGACTGTGAGTGCTGAATTCCACTTTGCTGCCACGTGGTCGCTTGTGCCCTAAAGCAGTGCTCTTCTCTTTGCAGATGGAGTATGCACTGAGGCATCTGAAGGAAATACCTGCATAGGTTTCATGGGCGTGTGTGCCGCCTGGACTATAAAAAAAACACGTTGTACAGGAGATGTTGCAACAATGGCTGCGTCACAACCATGACGATGACTGAAAAATCATGTTTCCTCATATTGAGTTGTATGAAATGTATTCATGTATATTGTGTTTTGTGAAATTGGAAATATATAGAGAGAGAGTATAGAGGACTGACAATAAAGAGATCGGATTATGGACATTCATAAACCCTGATTTTAATTAGATTATTGTGTTTACTTGGTTCCCATACTTTATGATAAACATAAATACCGTATGTGTGCAGTCGTGGTCTGTCCAGGTACTCTAATTTCCCCAGAAGATACACACATGTGACTACTTTGCATAAAACCTGTTAATCCACTCCTTAAACTTGCGATATAATATATCTGAATATTCCAATCAGAGTTTTGATTTACCACTTCCCGAGAAACGCCTTGTGGGGATCGATGCGCTCGGGCAGCGTCTGCCTGTCCTGTTGGCCGTCACGCCCCGGGGCTTCAACAGTTCTGGATCGCGAACGACGACGAAACAACAAAAAAAGACACAAGACACAACCCGAACAACATCGATGGAGACTGGGGAGGCTCCGGAGGACGGTGTCTGTCCCTTCTGTCAGATAGCGAAGGAGCAGACGGACACAGAAATCTTGTTTAGTGTGAGAACATTCTTCTATGTTCAACCCATTATTATTATTATTATTATTATTATTATTATTATTATTATTATTATTATTATTATTATTATTATACTTTAAATTAATTTTACTTTTTTATATTTATTTTTATTTAATTTATTTTTTAAAGTCATTATTATTTTTCTGTCCACAGGATGAGGAGCTGCTGTGTTTCCGTGACGTCGTGCCCGGCGCCTCTCATCACCTCCTGGTGGTACCCAGGACTCACATCGACAGCTGCAGGATGCTGCAGAGCCACCACATACCTCTGGGTGAGGAGCGAAGCTCTCCAAACTGCGTGAGACAGCTGAGACCCTCCACCCGGGAACGGGGGGGTTGAGTTTTTCCACCTCGTGGGTCGTTGTTAACGCCACAGCTGCGCCCCACAAATCCCCCAAGCTGAGTCTGAATGTTTTTGTCACATAATGTGTTGGGTTTTTTTGTTTCTTTTTTTTTTTTTTAAAGTGGAGCGAATGGTAGAAGTAGGGAGGAGCGTCCTAGAGAAGAATAAAGTCCAGGACTTTGAGGACATCAGGTAACCCAGTTTGGGGAGATGACATCATGACGTTTATAGTGTTTTACTTAACTGTCAATTATGCGCACGCAGGATGGGGTTTCACATTCCTCCATTCACGTCAGTTCCTCACCTTCACCTCCACGTTCTCTCTCCAGCCAGTAAGATGAACATGAAGGCGCAGCTTCGTTATGGCCCTCAGTCTCACTGGTTCATCACAGTGAGTGACGACTTTGGAGCTGCTCTTACATTCTTACCTCTTACCGTTAAATAGGATTTAGCCGCAGTTTGCTGGTTGTTACACATAAATTCCACCTTTTTAACAGTTCTCCTCTGCTGCAGGTAAACAAAGTGATCTCTCAGCTGAAGACAAATGGGAAAGTAAAATGAACCAATCAAGAACCTGACAGTCATTCATCCATGTTGGAAGCATCCTTCCTAGTATTTATTGAGATTCTGATTCCCGTCCATTGAAATTCAGATACTTGACGTGTGTATCACTAATAAAAAACCTTGACCTTCTTACAAAGGAGATGACTTCTGACTTTTACTAAAACAATGGCATCACAAGGGAGACCCTGTCACATAGCATCCACATACAACCGTGAAGTACTGCAGTTTATGCAGCCACACAACCTTCGCTTCCTCACATAACACAAGGGTCTGTCTTTAAAATGTGCTTTTAGAGCAGAGGTGTCCAACCTCTTCCACAAAGGGTCGGTGTGGCTGCAGGCTTTTGTTCCAACCAGTCAAGCACACCCAGTTTGACCAGTCAGCTGTCTGAAGACTCAGACGAGTTGATTAAGTGAGTCCAGTCTGGTGTGCTGCTGCTGGGTTGAACAAGAGCCTGCAGCCACACGGCCCTTTGTGGAACAGTTTGGAGATCCCTGCAAGGAAAGGGTCCTTTCTGTGCTGGCCTCTCTACTCAGATCGTCCTGAAGAGGGCGCTAGAGGCATAAATGACACAGATTGTGCAGGTTGGATCCATCATCTTCTTTTAAACAAACAAGTGTTGTTGTTGTTGTTGTTGTTGTTGTTGTTTTAAGAAAATATCACTTAGCATTGATAAAAGAATAAAAACAGGAATTCAGGAATATGTACCTGAAATAAAGTAAAAGAAAAAATCAACCCTGGTCGTCTGGTGGTTTGCACAGTTGTTTTCCTGCTCGCAGCACAGACATTTAAGCTACCCGGCGTCCACCGTCGCCTTAAATGTAAAAACTTTAAATGGGCTTTCTGCACGTTTGTCAGATTCCGGGCGGGTGACGTCACCCCCCGCGCCACGCCCTCCCCCACGCTCTCGCAGCTGCGCGGCCCCGCCCCCTGGCAGCTGCGTGGCCCCGCCCCCCTCCCCGCCGTCAACAACTGGAATCCAGCTAACTCGTATTTTCGCCCGCTAGCAGCCGCGCTAGCCGCCGCCAACGATGCCCCATCGCGCTCCGGGGGAGCAGCCGCACCGACCCCAGCCCGCGTCCCGGCCACCCTCAGGCCCCGGCAGCGGCTGAGAGACCCCGACGAGAGAGGAGAAGTGCGCAGCGGCGGCCGTCCTTTTAGCCGCCAGCGGACCCGGCTAGCGCCCTTAGCCCGGCTCGGTGACAGCTAGCGGCGACCGCGACGTCGATACGAGCCGATCCCCGCGACGATGAGCCGCCTCTGACACCGGTGAGCACGGGCGGGCCGCCTCGGACCCGGCGGGAGCGCGTAACTTGTGTGGTCTCGGCTTTTTACGTCGGTATTTTTCCCGGTTGGTGGTGGTGTTGGTGGTGGTGGTGGGGGTGGTGGGTGGGGGGGGTGTAGCAGCAGCAGCAGCTCCCCGGCTAATCATCTGGATGGCTGAGGCAGCAGCTGGCCGCGCAGCCACGCCTGGGTCCATTTAAACCCGCGTCTGCGTCGACGTTTGCGCCGCTGCTCGTCGCCGTTCCCTCGGTGATCCTCCCGTTGTGGCTTGCAGAGAGAGATCCGAGGCCCAGTCGGTTGTCAGATTCGATCGGAGGAGGAGGAGGAGGAGAAGGAGACACCCCCCCCCCCGCCTGGGTGTCGCTTTGACCACCGGGGTGCCGTCGAGGATCAAGCGGAGAAGCCGTCAATCCACCCACCGATGCACCACCGGGTTTGACCTGCAGGATCTGCCATTATGATGCCCGTAAGTAACGACCCCCCCCCCTCCCTCCTCACCTGGCCTGGAACTGGTCTGTCAGCATGAGCGTTCATGCATTTTGTTCACTTCAGAGATCCTCTGAGGTCACGTCGTTGAAGCTTAATGCCTTCTACACTGCCCCTGTGTTGAGTGTGTGTACTTTATTAAAAAAAAAAAAAACTAATTTAGGGAAGCATCTTGCAGAGAAAATGAGATAGTTGCAATGTGTGGAAGTAAAGTGGATTGTGTTCAGTGCTATTGTCCAAGGCGCTATTTGAGATGTTTTTTGTTTGGAGGACTTTTGTTGTCTTGGATTATTGGAGAAGCCCCTGCAGCCTGGAGGCCTTTAGAGACGCGTAGAGGAACTCTGAAGCAGGATAAGTTTGCTGTATCTTCAGCGAGGTGTCACGGCAGGGCCCTGTTTTGGTGCTATTGAACGCAGCTTGCTGACACCCTGAGAGCTGTGAACTTTCACACACACCCTGCCCTCCCATAGTAGTAACTCTACCGCGTCTGGAGTCTCCGTGAATGTTTGCACCCTGTTTTTTTTTTTTTTTTTTTTTCCCTGTGGCACCAACAGGCTATCAGACTCAGAGAGCCAGTGGAGCAGATGCGCACTCGTGCAGCCGAGTCTCGCGTGACTCCAGCAGCCAATGAGACCTCGGCAGATCTAGGTCTGTGTGGCTGCGTCAACTAATGTTCTGTTGTTAAGGGTAACTTCGGAGCACAGTAGATTTGTCAAATGGCATTATTATCACTCCACGGAGCTGTAACTTAGAGGACATGTTAACATCTGGATTATTTATTGATTTCACCACACTGCCATTGCAGCTTATATGTTTAGCAGGTCCTATCTTTTTAAAACGGCCTTTTTTCGTGAATACAATCACCTGCTTCCACCAAGTGCTGTACTTTTTTTAACCTTTTTAAAATTTGGTTTATTTTATTTAATGATCTGTGCGCATGAGGAGGAAACTTTTAATTATTTCCCATCTTGTTATGCAGCCTTCATAATTGTATTGTCTGTATAACTGGCGGAAATATTGCATCCTGTTTTCCTCCTGTGGTTTAGTGCCATTAAGGCCAGATGGGATGACATTTGGCGTCATTTTCCAGTGTGAAATGTATAAATTAAGCAGATTTTCAGGGAGCCTGTGGTAGCCGTAATGTTCCTACAAATTCATGTTTTGGATTTAGCCATTTAAGCTAATTGCCTGCATGGTGGTGCAGATTATGAACTGATTTAATGCCTAAAACTGATTATACCTCTGTTTTACACTCTTGGGCTTGTGTCCTGATACTGAGTCGCATTTGTCGCTGCATTAATCTAAGCAGACAAGTCTGAGTGGTGATTTCACCTCTGCTTTGTGGCACCGTGCCTCTTAAATCATCAGCGCGGAGTCTTTTCCGTCCAAGTGTCTCCTCTCGGGAATAATTCCTGCTGAAATCTATGTGCATACCTCTTTGAGGAAATGACTGACAGGATTTGGGAGAGAAAATGACGGATTGAGTCATCCTGTTGGAGATCAGGCCAGCCAAGCGTCTCTTTATCTTTCTCGGTTATTGAATGCTAAGTGCCGCTCCCTCCAGTTGATGGCGTATAAATTGTACAGCGTTTGACGCTTGGACATGATTGTGCCGTGACTTGCTTCTGGCAGAAACATCATCATTAGCGGGAGTCCTTGGTGTTACAGCTCCTGGCACAACTTCTGTTTCCAATAGAAGGATTTGTCTGCACCCCCCCCCTCCATCACTCTGAGATGTCTGCTCTCTCTTTGGCCGCCTCTCCCTCCCTCTCTTTCATTCTGACTCCGACTGCCCCCTCCTCGCCTGAATTACACAAACGGCAAGTGTGGGTTTTCTCTTTTTTTTTTTTTTTTTCCTCCCAAGTCTCGTCGGCAGCTCTTTTGCGATGCACGCGCCACTCGCTCTCCCAGCCATCGCTTTGGGACGTCGTAACGGTTACCTCAGACCACTGAACAAGCGGCATCGGTATGATGAAGAAGTTTGTCACTATAGTGCTGCGTGGGCTCGTCAGCCTCTCCAAGGACGGCCCCATTTGGGCAAAGGAGCACCATCGCCCTGTAAAGAAGGATACCAGAAAGAAGCGGAGGGCAGCCAGACGATCCAAGGCCATGGGCAGGCGCAGCTTAGTGAGGGCGGTTGGTATTCCTCCACTAGTCCATCATTTGGATCACTGTTATGCCAGCGTGCAGTCACACGATCAGCAACTTTTGTTTACTTGCGCTATTGGCCTTCCGGGAGTATTTTCTGTTGGTCTATGATGAACTTTTTTTCCCGTTTGTGCAGCCGTTGTCAGATGTGTTCGGGTGTCTCCGCTCTGCTGGCAGCTTATTTTGAATTCTTCCTTGTTATGTTCTTGCTTAAAAGCAGGTAGAATCTGAGCTTCTTGACATTCAGATCATTAATGGTGCAGAGGGTTCCATGCACAAATGACCACTGCTGCTGCAGAAAATGTCAATGAAGGAATGAGTCACGTTGGCTCGGAGAACCTCCCAAAGCTATATTCATCTATAGATAGCTTGGTGACTAAACAGATTTTGCAGCGGAGTATGCTTATTACTAAAGCCACATAGACCTCTTTGAGATCTGCTTCTTAATAGCCTGTGTGTGTAATGAATAACCTTATGCTGAGTGGAAGTATTTGACACTTTGTTCCAAAGTTTAATTAATTAGTTAAGCGTTGAGCTCTCTTTTGTTTGCTCTGTATCCATTTATTCATTTTTTTCCCCCACATTATCCTCCCTGTAATTTTGCATTCACGTGAAGAATTCTGAACAGATGAAGAAATTACTGCTTATAATAACACAGATTTCCCATTTTAACTGCTTATTAGAACTTGGAAAAACAGATTTAAGTTCTGATGTCCTGGCTAAGATAAAGCCCTAACTGACTAGTCTCAGGGACTGCATGTGCAATTACACATTTTCCATGGTGATGATCGAAGTGTGGCCTGACATATAATACAGGAAGGCACGCCTCAACCCCCCCCTACCCACCGCCCTGAGCCTTTGTGCTCCAACAACCATGAAAAAATCTTTCTGCCAATCCTGTACCATGTCATTTGGGTTAGTGCTCCCAGCCCCTTTATACCACTGCACTAGTTGGGAAGTGGTGTCTTTTATATGACATAGATCAGTTTACATTTTGGATTTTGTATGCAGTTATTGTTTGCGAAGGCTGTGTGTGGAATGACTTGGCCGCTGGTGAAGGTTATCTGATGACAACCTGGAGAGAAGTGTGTGATCTTTGCTCCACACATGGAGGAATGGAGGGGCTTGTATGCCAAGAACTCGGCTCCAAACCTACGCTGTCCCATTCGTCTTCAATGTTCCACAATAGTAAACAGAGGTGTAGTAGGCATGGGCACAGAGCTCCTCCCAGAAGCTTAAACATTTATTACTGTTGGACAGGAAACCGTGGAGTCAGCACACGCGTTGTTTGACCGAGGAATTAGTTCAACCACACTGGCAGACAGCTACAGCCAGGCTCAGTTGTGATGTGTTTTCATTGATATTTGTTGTTTTGGGGGTTTTTTTGTTGTTTTTTTTTTTTTTTTTTTTTTTTTACAGTGTTGTAATGAGATGTTTTCTTGCTTCTCAGATGATACTGACGGTGTACCTCAGCGATGGGGAACAGGCTGCGACTGAGGTGCCCATCACCCCGGAGACGACGTGCCAGGACGTGGTGGAATTCTGCAAAGAGCCCGGCGAGAGCGGCTGCCACCTGGCCGAGGTGTGGCGGGGCAACGGTAAGTTTCTGGCCGTGCTCGCGGCGCGCTTTTTCAGCTCTTGTCTAAATGGACTAACCCTGGTACAGATTCGTGGCTCAGAGAGCGGTGACACGCCGCCACAGTCCACTGCACTGTCAGACCAGACCCCCCTCCCCCTCCGTCCCAGCGATTTGCTCCCATCACAGTCGTGCTGACTTATCAGCATTTTTTGCTGAGGGGCCACTCCCTTGTCGAAAACAACATCCCAGACCAGGGCTGTGCTAACCCGCGTTACGCACACCCACCGGGCTGGTGCTTGATACTGTGGCCATCTGCCCCCGTAATGTCTCTGTCTTCGTTCCCAACCGTTTTTCTTTGCCAACGCCACCACTGAAAATGTCCCCGTTTATAAACATCAGTACTTGATTCTGGAAAGAGACATAAAACAGCTCCAAACAGTATAAAACGTGAGTTATTGGTTCTCACAGCACACAAACAACCTGCAAATTATTTATAATTATAGTTTTTACACTCGTGTTTATGATCTTTATACAGATTAAGATGCTTCGTGACTCCGTCAATGACTCAGGTTCTAAGAACTAATCACGTTTCCCTCCATTTTTCCCCACGGCTGTCTCTTTAGAACGAGCGATCCCCTTCGAGCACATGATGTTTGAACATCTGCAGAAGTGGGGCCCTCGGAAACAGGAGGTCAAGTTCTTCCTCCGGCACGAAGACTCTCCGACAGAGAGCAGCGATCAAGGTGCATGTCGTCACCAACCCCTCTCTCCTCTGGGTGGGGCCACCTGTCCCGGATGACTATTTATGCTGTTGTCACTGTTTTCTTTCCTCTGTGTCCTTTCACCGTCTGTCTAGCAGGTTAAATAGCAAAGACACACCAGTGGCAAAGACACATTTTCTCTTGGGATTTATGGAATAGACTTATGGAATGATGCCAAATAAATGTAGGAAGAAGATGTAAACTATGCATGAAAATAGCTGAGAAGAAGTAATTATTGTGATTGTAGAGAAAAAGAATTAGGTTTTGACTACTCTCAGGAAACCTCACAGAAACACAAGCGAAGTGGTTCATATTTTAGTTTTATTTTACGCTCACCCTGTGATCTTTTAAAACATTTGTTTCCCGGCCTTAGACAGCCAGCACTTTGTGCCGTAACTTAAATCCAAGTGTCGTGTGCAATCACATCAGCGGACTTTCAAACCAGCTCCCCACAATGGTCGCAGTCTCTGACTCCGCATTTGTGCTCATACGTGTGCTCTCGCGCGCACGTTCCTGCCCTGCCGATGTCTGTGACAGCGACTGTTTGCGTTTTGCAGGGAGTCAGCAGTCTCAGGATCAGACCAGTCGCAGAAGTGGAAGCACTGGAGAGAAGCACAATGAAAATGGGGTGAGAGTAAAGAATATATTAACTAAATGTAATTTAACTGTTACAATGTAATTTAGACCCAACAGACCCAATAAAGCTCTTCCCAGTATGTGTCCCAATGACATGGTAAACGTCGCAGACGCTGCTCCAAAAACAGCACCTCAGATCTTGTTGGGTTTATGATGTCTTCAAGAATGCATTGAGAACGGTCGGACTTGTTTAGAACTGCTTTTACATGAAAGAACAAATCGCGCTGCACCATCGTTTTTTTTTTTTTCTCTTTTCATTCAGCCCAGCTCTGGTATGTAGACATCACAGGTGCAGCTCTAACGTGCCCACCGTTGCTTGAATTTTCCTTTCATCCGAACCCATTATGGGTCACGTTGGGCTCTGCCTTTAGGAAACGTCTGTTCGAGGGGACTTTACGGCTCGGATAAGAGCAGCCTCTGGCGCGGCGGCCGCTCTCTCTGTGACCATCTGTCCTAGATTTTACAATGGGAACGTGCGACGGTCAAGAACTCGTAACTAATGGCACCTTAAGGGTGGGGGGCTGAATTGAGTGATTTCAAAAAAGATTTTAGCAGAAGAGCACCTAGAAGCATCTCCTTTTATTAAAGTTTTCAACCTTTTTTGTCGAGGTTGCCATTGGGTAACATACAGTACTGGCACTGTACAAACCAGTATATTGTTGCATGGCTGGTGGTGGTTAACCCCCGGAGTGCCATGGCTCATTTGTGTTACTGGTTCTTCCTAATATGTGATTTAAAGGATTATTTCAGTTATTCTGCAGAATGATATAACAGGTCCTAAGAGGATCATTACTTTGGCTTTTGCACAGACTGATGCCAATACCCCAGAGACTTTCCCTCCACTAAGCAGGGCTGATCATCCTCTGAGAGGGATGCTGCCTTATAAGCTGTTTTTAACAAAGTGCTTTTGGTGCAGTACTGAGCGAGTGAGCCGGGCCGTGGGTAACCACAGGAATCGGAGCACTGAAAAGCTCCACTGGACCAATCTGACATCTGCTCTGTTTTAAGTCGATGCTTTTGCGGTAGTCCAGTGTTTCAGTCCCTAACTATAGGAAATCCAGTGAAAGGGCTGTTGCTCAAACTGCATTAATTGCTCTCAGACTTGGACAAAGTTACATTCCATGTGGAATTGAGAATCTAATGATAGGTCATTGGTAACAGCCACATTTCTTTCTGAGCTGATATAAATCTACAGTTATTGGAGGGAGTAATCTTGTCTCAGTAGGATGTGATCCTTCATCAGTGAGACTGCGGCTGCTCTCGCTTCCTTCCTCTCTGCTCAGTGGGGTGTTTCTCCGACTCCCTGCTCATCAATGTCTAAGGCTTTATGAGTCTGCTCGTCCCCCGGGTGAATTGCCACTGATGCAGCGATGCCCAAGTGCATTTGAGCGTGTCTGTATGTGTGTTTGTGACTCCCCCTCTCTTCTCTCACGATCTCTCCCTCAGCTCAGTCACATCACATTTCCACTGCTTTTGAGTTATTCCTCACATCCTCTTATCCGAACCTTTAGCAGAGTTGCAAATTCAGCATCTCTGCAGAGATGAGACACGGTGTGCTTCCCTTCCTTCATATCATAAATCTCAAGTTTTCTTTTTAAAAGATTTTTTTTTTTTTTGAAGGTGAGTAAAACAAGTTCATGAGCTTTTTGTATGTATTTCAAATTATCTTGTATGTCTACGTTTTTATAAGCATAGTCAGGGTCATATCAATCAACACTTAATCTGCGATTGCATCTGAAGTATGGGAACTCTGTCGCCCCCGTCTGGCAGTGAGACGGTCATCTCGGCTTTTATTTAATTAACACAAAAAAAGCATATTTTTAAATGTTTTCGAAACCAGTCTGTGTCAATCATTTCTCCATTTTTTTTTTCTTGGTAACACTATTTTGACCACGTCCGTGTGTGTACTTAGATTGGAAATCAGCGTGTGGAACTCACTCTGTCTGAGCTGCAAGAGATGGCCACGCGACAGCAGCAGCAAATTGAGGCTCAACAGCAGATGCTCGTTGCAAAGGTAACACCTTTTGTTGCTTAACATCATCTTGTAATCTGCCGCAAGAAGACTTGAATTGTTTGGTAAAAGAGTTCTACTTTGTTAGAAGCTCTAGTTTGGTCATATTGTCCGTAATTCTCCATTATGTGTGTACACTTTTAACCCCTGTCAGATGCTGAAATGGTTATTTTTATCTCACAAGAGAAAAACCCTCTGTGGTGAATAAGAGCCTCTGTGGCTTTGCAACACACTAAGCCCAACTGCCTCATTCATGCTGTGCTGATCAGTCATGCTGGATGAAACTCGCCATCGACCCACTGATTAAAAAGACCACATCCTCTCTTCATTGTGGTGTCTGAAAAGTAGGGCCCCCCCCCGAGCCCTGCAGCCAATTGCAAACCTGGGCCCCTGTCATTTCCTATTTTAAGACCTTAACTGGAACAGTTCTCAGCCGGGTAGAGAGATAATGTCATCTGACCCTAATGTCTTGACACAGCACAGTGGTGCAGGAGGATGCATACAGTAGAACGATTTAGCCCAGTTTCAGCCTCGCCGAGAGGGCGCAGGTTCGGGACTGTGCTGGGGACTTCACTTGCATTCACGTGCTCCCAAGTTCTTATTTTCCTCTCGTTCTCTTCAGGAGCAGCGCTTGCGTTACCTGAAGCAGCAGGAGCGGCGTCAGCAGACAACGGTCTCTGAGAGCGAGAAGCTGCAGAGACTGAAGGACCGTGTGGAGAGCCAGGAGGCAAAGCTGAAGAAGATTCGTGCAATGAGAGGTCAAGTGGACTACAGCAAGGTCATCAATGGCAACCTGTGTACGTGTTCTTGAAGAGAATTCTCATTCAGCCAAGTTTTACAATCAGCGGGGGGCCGGATCATTAATTCTAGCAAATTCATCGTCTTTTTGATGCAATTTCACCATTTCTGGTGTCCAGCAGCGGAGATCGAGCAGGTGAGCAGGCTGTTCCAAGAAAAGCAGGCCGAGCTTCAGTCTGCCGTGCTGAGGGTGGAGCAGCTCAGCGTGCAGCTGGAGGATCTGCGGAGGGGAAAGATGAACGGCATCCAGAACACACTCGGCGGGCAAGTCACCGGTGCTGCAGCCATAGAGCTCCGTAAACTCTACCAGGAGCTTCAGGTAAACGTTACCTCATTCCATCCACACATTCCAGGAGAGTTGCCGTATTCGGTGTTGCAGCGAATCTGTACACCTCCACTCTGGGTTTTCTGCAGATCCGGAACAAGCTGAACCAAGAGCAAAACAGCAAGCTGCAGCAGCAGAAGGAGCTCCTTAACAAGCGCAATATGGAGGTGACACTGATGGACAAACGCATCAGCGAGCTGAGGGAGCGCCTGTACAAGAAAAAAGCTGAGGCACGTCAAAAAGAGAACCTCCCTGTAAGACCGCATAGCTCACAACTCCATATGACTCTTGTTGTTCATATTTTTTTTCTATCCAAGAATGGTGAAAAGATGGTCGGTATGAAGAGAGAAAAAAAAAATTGTGCATTTTTTTTCTCCTTCTGAAATGAGCCTTTAGAGAATATTCAAACCAAACCTTTGAAACTTGTCTTACAGCTGAACAGAGCCAACGGTCCGCCTTCACCCCAGCCGGCTCCCAGCACTCTGGGCCGCGTCGCCGCAGTCGGACCGTACATTCAAGTGCCCGTACCAGGCCAACAGGAAGGGGGCTACAATGCCCCCCCTGAGCCCCTGAAGCCCCAGACCCTGGGGGTGAACAACCAGGCCAACCACGGCCGCTCCAAGTCAGGTCTGTGGAAACTCTGCAGTCGAACCGGCAGCGAGTTGTGCCAGCAATTACAAAATAAACATACTGAGACACACCGATGGACGCCAGGCGATCTTTAAAATTAAAAAAACGAGACTCAACAGATGAGAAGACGGTTTCAGAGGAGCCATGAATATGCAAATTCTCTTGCGTCACTGCATATTTAACACATCTTGCATGAAATCTTGACTGTTCTCCCTCCTGGCTCCCACTCTTTCCTGACATCTTGCTTGATTGCTTCGGTTTTATTTTCCTCCCTCCCTAACCTTTCTTCTCTTCTTTCTGTTGTTTACGCTGTGATTCCTCTCCCCTCTCTCTCCTCTCTCATGTATCTGTGCCGTTCCATCTTGGCGATGTCTTTCTTTCCCCTGGGTATGGGGGTTTTGGGGGGGGGGGGACTCTACCTGGGGCAGACGGTGTGCGAAAGCCTTCTGGCCCTTGGAAGGTGTCTGATTTAGACATCGTTGTGGACCCGGTACCCCCGCCACTTCCAGAATCACACCTGGGCAGCGGAGCCTCCACAGGCTCCGACAGCTTGTCCTGTGAGTGCACACCGCTGCAGAAGCAGAAGGAGGCACTTCCTGAACCTTCTCCCTCCGAACTGCACATCAGGATCTTCAGCATGCACTGGAGCCTTTCAGGAGGATTTCCATGTCATTATCAGTTCAATTGGCCAAGAAATTAAACCCCACCTTGAAGCTTCTACTCTAAATTTGAGATTGAGATTTGAACGTTAAAGCTGTTCATGCGACTTTAAACATTTGGCTCCCCTTTGCAGGGCGCTTTTAGCCATGATAAACCCAGGTTTTCTCTTGGACAAAGTGTGCTGATGATGCTCCCACCCTTCTGAGAAGGTTCAATGAGTCAAGTGCAGAAAAATCCAAAAGATTTTGGCTTTATTCTAATTTCATGCCATCCCCCAGCATGCCTCACCTTAACCTTCACAACAGCTGTAGGATTCACCTTGTAGATGTGACACACCTGACATGCGCATGGAAGTTTACCTGTCCATGATAGAAGCCCCCTGGAGGCCTTTAGCAGCACTCACTGGTGAAACCCCGAGTAACCACCGATGGTAGAGTAACAGAAAGCACAGATCTTTAACCCTGTGCTGGCTGTCTTCAGTTTGATGCAACAAACTGCTCCTTCGATGATTTAATGTGCTTTGGACAGTTGGTGTAACTACACCAGTGTTGTGTGTGTGTCCTGACTGCAGTGATAACCCAGGTGTTAGAACTGGCAGATGTACAGTAGGAGAGTACTAACGAAGACATCCATTACTATCATTGATGTGAAGGGCATGCTCAGGATTTTCTGTCCTATTGATCAGCGGGAACATGAATAATCTTAGTCACAGGGTTAGGGTTGTTGTGTTTGTTTTTTTTGTTTGCTTACTGAAGTGAAACAAGCAGATTTCAACATAAGAGTAGAAGATGTGAATGGTTCCTAACAAAGTCTGGTTAATAGGAGGTGCTCAATTTAAAATCCTGAACCTTTCATTAAACATCAGTCTTGGGTCCAAATGGTACAGTTATAATTTTGTGTATATAACGATTGACGTTATTTCATTGATACCCATGAGATTAATCACTCTAACATTTATAAAGTGATTCAAAAGAAATTGGTACCATTTAGACCTGGTTGTGGCGCTCATGCGTTGTCACTACATGGGGATAGAATACCTCCTCAAGCGTTGGGTTCTTGTCTTCCTACTGCAGCAGATTTACCGTGTTCTCCCTGTGCTCTAGCCAACGACACTGGCTGGCCTGCTGCAGGCAAGGCCAACACGGGCCTAAAGCCTCCTGAAAGACGAGACTCAGGGACCGACACGCAGGGCAAGAGCCCCCCCTCAGGCTCCCCCGTCACTCCAAGTTCTGAAAAGGTTAGCTTTATACCTGTGTATTATTTATTTGTGAAACATATATGTTGCTTTCAATTAATTTGTTGCTTTCATTGGTTCTTCACAGGTGCTAGATTCCAAGATGGCTGTGTCCTCTCCAGCCATATCCAAGCCTCAGCCACCACCCTACGGCTCCCACCTCATTTCTATGAACTCCGCCAGCTCCCTGGAGCGCCGCAAGGACGCCCCCCCACCTCCGAGGCCGCTCCCGAACCCACCAGCTCCGGCCTGGCCGCGCGTCCCGCCCTCCACCGGCTCGTCCTCCCAGCAGATACAGCAGCGAATCTCGGTGCCGCCGAGCCCCACCTTCCAGCCCAACGCCCCGTTCTTCCCCCCCGGGGCGAGCGAGCGGCTCGATCCTCCGCCGGCCGTGGCGGTGCGGCCCTTCATTCCCGACAGAGGGTCGCGGCCTCAGTCGCCTCGGAAAGGCCCCCCCACCATGAACTCCAGCTCCATCTATCACATGTACCTCCAGCAGGCAGCACCAAAGAACCAGCCACTGAAGCCAGCGCTCAAAGCAGGTCGGTCTCAGTCAATCTCGACATACAGTCATACCTCGGTTTTCGACCATAATCCGTTCCAGAAGGCTGTTCGAAAAGCGATTTGTTCGAAATTCGAAACTATGTAATGTAAATAATTTTAATCCGTTCCAAGTCTAGAAAACAACTTCTTTTAAAGTATTTTTTTTTTAGTATTTTACACCATAAACTGTATACACATGTAATAAGAGAGCAGGTAATATGTAAAATACTGTACAAACATTTCGTATGTTTGTACGAAATTTCGTATGTTAGGATGGTGCTTATCGTCGATTTCGGCATGCCGAACTCCTTAGCCAACACACGCACACCTGAGTCATATTTCGCTATCAATTCTTTCTTAAATTCAATAGTTTTGCGCAGTACTTAAATCACAACAAACACGTCCGCTCACAATGAACGTTACACGAGGAAGCGTCACTCGGGACCTGAGAGGAATCGAGTGGCGTATCCAGGTTTGGTCGAAAACCTGTTTTCGGTCGTAATCTGAGGCGTAAAAATCTCGAATTTCCTGGTCAAAATCCGATTTGGTCGATAACCGAGACGTTCGTAAACCGAGGCTTGACTGTATTTGAATCCTAGTTTGGGGGTAGATTAGTGCATTAGTTTTAACCTTGCATTACAAGTTCATGTCCCCTAATATAAATCAACCTCTCTCTCTCTCTATCTCTATCTCTAGTATATGGGAAGCCTGTCCTCTCCTCAAGCTCGACACCCCCCTCACCCCTGCCTTTTGTTCAAGCGGGAGGCGCCTTTCCGTTGCTCCAGGGCCCACCCAGCGGCGAGGACACTCTGGATGGCGAAGGCGACGATCAGGATTGCTTCCAGTACGCAGAGCCTTCGGCGCCCCCTCCCAGCGTGGAGAACATCCCCCGACCACTCAGCCCCACCAAACTGACGCCCATGGTACACTCCCCGCTGCGCTACCAAAGCGACGCCGATCTCGAAGTGCTCCGTAAAAAGCTGGCGAACGCACCCAGACCGCTCAAGAAGCGCAGCTCGATCACGGAACCGGAGGGGCCCAACGGCCCCAACATCCAGAAACTGCTGTACCAGAGGTTCAACACGCTTGCAGGGGGCATTGAAGGAAATGGGGTCAGCGGATCAGGGGGCAGCGGCGGGGCGGGTACGGGAACGCCCTTTTATCAGCCCACCAACCCTCCCGCCTATCTCGGAAGCGACTCCACGTCCGACACGGACAACGGCAACCTCCCCACCGAGACGCTGCTGCCGCCGCCTCCGCCGGGGGTGGAGGAGGAGGGCTTCGAGGCTCCGGCCCCGTCTACCGACGCCAACGACAACGAGCCCCTGCCCTCGCCCCCGGACGCGCTGGGCAGTCCGGCCGAAGCCGAGGAGCCCGAGGACGATGACAACAACAACACCGTCGGGAGCAGCGAGGCGTTGCTGCCCAGCCCTGTGCCTGAAGTCAGCACCCCGGAGGAGAGCAGCACCGCCGTCTCACAGGCCCTGGTGACAGACGCGCACCCGCACAGTCATTTGTGCCTTTGAAATAACCCACGTTGGGACCGGTTTATACGTCCTCTCTTTATTATTTACAGGAGAAGCGTACAAACTTAAAGAAGCCGAACTCTGACCGCACTGGCCACAGCTTCAGAGTGAAGTTCAACCCTCTGGCCCTCCTGCTGGACGCCTCTCTGGAGGGGGAGTTTGACCTGGTCCAGCGGATCATCTATGAGGTATATGGTCAACATTATTTAGTATTTCCCAGTCTGCATCATACGCGTGTGCGCGTATGATGACCCATTTTGTGGTCGTCTCTCCCAGGTGGATAATCCCAGCACTCCCAATGATGAGGGCATTACACCCCTGCACAACGCAGTGTGTGCAGGACATCACCACATAGTCAAGTTCCTGCTGGACTTTGGCGTTAATGTAAACGCCGCAGACAGCGACGGATGGTGAGCCGCGCACGTGCACCCCATCTTGCTTCAGCTTTGTATTTTTTTTTTTGTGTCTTATTCACGCCCTCGCGTGTTTTTTTTTTTTTTTTTTGAACAGGACTCCGCTTCATTGCGCTGCCTCCTGCAACAGTGTCCACCTCTGCAAGCTGCTGGTGGAGTCAGGAGCCGCCATCTTTGCCAGCACTATTAGCGACGTCGAGACTGCTGCGGACAAATGTGAGGAAATGGAAGAGGGCTACATCCAGTGTTCCCAGTTCCTGTACGGTAAGAGACAGCCGACCACTCTCCATGTCGTGTTTGTGTATACGGTAGCCATTCAGCACGTGCGCTGCAAGACGCAAATTTTCTGTCCCGCAGGCGTCCAGGAGAAGTTGGGTGTCATGAACAAGGGGACGGTGTACACTCTGTGGGAGTACAAAGCTCAGAATCCAGATGAGCTGTCCTTCAGCGAGGGTGACGCCATCACCATTCTACGGCGCCAGGATGACAGCGAGACAGAGTGGTGGTGGGCACGACTGGAGGACAAAGAGGGATACGTGCCCAGGAACCTACTGGGGGTAAAACTTTTATTTGGTCCATTAAAAATGAATAGTCTAATATAACTGATTCATATGCCTGACAGTTTTTTGCAAGTCCGGTTTCGGCCACACGGGGGAGACAGAGATCACCTTTTTTTATCGCTTTTTAATGGGGCTTGTTTGAAGTAATAAAGAAATATAAATGACTCCACCAAAGTTTAATCATGAACATTTCAAGGTAGCTGTGCTTAAAGTCCTTCCTCTCTTTGGTTGTTTGCAGCTGTATCCAAGGATCAAGCCTCGCCAGCGTTCACTGGCATAGTATCGAATTTCACTGACCTCTGGCGAACAGCTGGACTATACGGAAAAACCTAAGAGCAAAGAACAAAGGAGCCTGGTGCTCTTCTCCCCGTGGCCATATCCTCCTTCCCAACTTGTACTTCTCACAAAACGCTTAATGTGAAGCAGTGGGCATCGAACTGTTCTGACGCCACAGTTTAGGTCAGGACACACAGAGAAACACAAGCACTCCAGATGTGAAAACCTCTTCCACCACTCCCTCCTTCCTCCCATGACACCCACACATTGCGACTTCTGTCCTCCCGTCATTGCCCCGCTTTGATTTGTCCATGATAAAATGTCAGCTTATCAGACATCCATTTGAAGTAAACACACCTTATCTCCAGCAATTCTCTGATATGGTTCTACTGGTTTAGTCAGCACTGTATTATTTTTGGAAAATCATCTCTAATGGTAAAATTTGCTGATTTTTGTCAGTGAATTATTGAGTTATAAGACATGAAATGTTTTTTTTTTCTTTTGTGTGTGTGCGTGTGTGTGTAGCACATTACCCCCCTTTAAGCGAATGCAGTACTTCATATTTTATTATCGCAGTCATCAAACCACCAAAGATAAGTTGCAGTTATAATCTTCCTTCTGGTTAGTAATTTACCAACCTGCTGAGGAAGGGGAACACCAGTTGAATTACTTTTAGAAATAGAGAGATATTGATCAATGATTACAATAAATAATATAAGAAAATAGGACTTCATCTTAACACATATTGCGTCAAGCAGAATGAAGATCAGCTGTTTATAAATTGATCATTTTTCATCTATCCTGTTTTTTTTTTTTTTTTTTTTTTAATACAGTGTCATCTGTGCAGAATGTCGATTCAGAGCTACCGTAGACGGGCGGTTCCTAACCTTCAACTGCCCCCCAGTTATGTGTGAGACTTCAGACAATAAACCATGATCTCCATGTATCAGAGTTTGTGTTCTTTGGCCAGAACGATCCGGCGGCTCCAGCGCCGCGGCAGGCATTGTCATGGGAACGGCTAACCGGCAGTATTTCTAGCCATGTCAGGAAATTGTTGCCAAGTTGAGCGGCATTGTTGTCGCAGCACATGCTCAGTGTCACGTGCTCGCTCCCGTGGACAGTATCGACGAACGAAAACGTTTCCATAGCTTTTAAGTTTTACAGGGAAGCGGGCCGTAAACGCAGAGATGTCAGCTCGTAGGCCTGTGATTATGCCTGTTTTATCGTTTTATGTGAGTTATTGACTCATTTCTCCTCTTCGGTCGAGAATAAATAGACAGGAAGCAGCGTTTCACAATAAAGAAAACTCAGATAGTTGAAAATCATCTTCTGAACTTAAATTTATGCCACAAAAGTTTTGTTTTTTTCTGTGTTTTTTTTTTCCACGAAGTAATTTTAATTTCCAGGTTTTGAGTGTATTTGTGGGGAAAAATCTCAGGATCAGCATGGTGCTGCTGCCGCTGTTCAGTTTTCGTTGATTTAAGCACTTAACAAATTATAGATGAAGATTAATATAAAAGTATTAACCATAGAGATATTGGCCGACAAGGAAGCCTTTATTGTGTCTGAAATGTAAATGTTTGGATTCAGACTTCAACAAAAACCAACTTCAGACAATCGTGATTGAGGCCATTTCCTGCAGCTCTTCCCTTTCTGATGCCCTCCCCCCCCATGATGCTCTGGACCTCCAGTGACCGAGCGTGGATCCAAAAAAAAAAAAACAAAAGAAGAAATGCTCGGTCACGTCTGGGCTTTATTGAGACTTAACCTGTACATACCTGTGAGGAGACGTGTCCTGTATGTGTGTGTTTGCTGGATGGACCTGCGGGCTTTTCTGCGTAAATGCTGTACTTACACATGCAATTCTGTAAATGTCAACAATAAAAACAGAAAGTCTGGCATGACAAATGTCTTCTGTGCCCATCGAAACGCAAGGTATAGTGTGAAAAGTTTGACTTGGAAGAAGTTGAATTGGACTAAATAATGGATAAAATGAAGACTTGGAAAGGAGTAAAAATAATGCCCGTGGAAAAGTTAATATACTGCTAATGCATACTTGTTTAATAAAACATATTTCAATTATTAAAATCCACCGAGTTGCCTGCGGTGATAAATTTAAAGTGCTCAGGAGGAAGACGAGATGTGCGTCTCTGGAATATTCAAAAGACATTTTTACTTACTTAGAAGAGAACCTTCCAACAAAAACTCAACACTTTTTTTTTAAAGAATTCAGACCAAATATTGCCTTCAGAACACCATCACCACCACCCACGCTGTACTTTAGGATCTCCCACAGCACCTGGACACTAAACCTTTAACCTTTAGCGGCCAAAAGACTCCACAGAACCACAGAAAGGTCAGCGTAGGTCCACATGAGATGACAGGGTTATTGTTGGGTTGATTCATGCACAGGTCCAGTGCCGTGACTCTTTCCAGTGACACATGCTGTGGGTGAGCGTGCAGGGTGGAGGTGCTCTGAGGTCAGGGGTCAAGGCCACTCCTGAAGCTGAGGATGATGAGTAAGAGTTGAGGCGCTGGCCAAACTGGAAATTCCACCGGAGCATCACTTGCATTCCATCGCTTATATGGTGAGAAACTGGTTTTGCTGCATTGCGAAGAGAGCTCGTTTCCTGAAGTCGCGGTTAATCTATGAATTAACCTGAATATTTACACCTACAGTCACTAGATGGAGACAGTATACAGCCATTGGATGGGAGCAGGATTTTACTGCCAAAGATACTTTTAAAAAAGCAAGAATATTTGGCTGCAAATTTCCCATATCAGGAAAAAAAGAGCCCAAAATTTTCTCTCTTTAAATTGAGCTATTATAAACGGATTGACCACTGCCTTCTTTATATGATTGTGTAACTGAAAACAGCAAAAATAAATAAATGATATCTGAAATCGGCAGAAATAAAGTACCAAAACTCAAACGTTTCAGCAATGCGCATTTTTCTTTTAAAAAAATCGAAAATGAAACGTTCAGTTACTGTCACAGCTTACTACAACTCCCAGGAAGCACCGGGCGGGGCAGAGGTCCGCGCACGCGCAGTGACGCGCCGAGTAAAACCGATGACATCACAGCACCCCCGCACCAACCAGTCCATGGCTTCAGCTCCGCGTCTGGACCTTGTTTTTTCTGCAGCTCTACTTTTTTCTTTCCTCGCTTACACGATGGACTCGTGGACACGCTTCAAAACGGGACAGTTTTCTAGGTAAGAAAACTACTCTTGGAGCAAAAAAAAAAAAAAAAAATTGCTCGAGGCGTTGAAGGTGGGGGGGTGAAGAAAAAGCCCCGTACCGGGCCATTTTGGTTGTGTTGCGGTGACCTCCGCACCGGTGGCCGGTCAGCCCGCAGCCGTCGGGGGGGGAGCGCCGATCCCGTCGCATTGTAGTTTTTTTTTCTGTCTTTTTTCCCTCTCCAACAGTGCTTTTTGTGCGCGTTTGTGCCCTGACAAGAGTCCGCAGGCCTGACTCGGGGAGCGTTTGCATCGCTTTTCCCGCAGATCTGTGCGCAGAAGTGTGTCTCTCCGTGCGCTCACGGTGCCGACCTGTCCACACGAACCAGCGGCCTTTTTTTTTTTTTTTTTCTCGGTCAAAGCCCACCCGGACCCAAGAAAAAAAAAAAGACTTTAAAAGTTGAGAAGCAAATCACCCTGACTTGAAAATCCGCCGTGTCTGTGTTTTTTTTTCTTCTTCATCCATCTGGGGTCTTTACGCAAAGAAAAAAAACCCCAGTTTGGAGTGGTGGTCAGGGCAATGCTGTTAATGCATAAAACAGACTTTTAGAATAAATTGGTTATTGCAGAGTCGGGGTGAGGAACGGGACGTTTATTAGACAGCCTATGGCGATCACTGCATGCAGACTTTACCTTTCCAAACATCCGAAAATGTCGGATGGGTTCACTGTTTCGATTTGTGAATCGTGCAGTGATATAACACCGATTTGGTGGGTGTGTGTGTGTGTGGGGGGTAAAGTCTCAAACTGTATTTTTTCATGTAATATGACGAGTGGTGGCCTGGATAAGTTGCTGTATTGTTGCATTACAGACTTCCACTTTACTAAAAGGGTCATTCTCTGCAGCTGCAGACATATGATCCTTCACCTGTTTTGAGTTAATATTTTCTCTTGACACACTTCCATTGCTTTGCTGGGATGTGGAATTGCTCACTTGTGAAGCTGCACTTCAATCACACGGCAGAGGAGGGGTGGGGGGGGGGAAATGGAGATTAGGTGAACAGTCACTCTGCTGGTAGGCTTTCACCCAGTTCGGCGCTTATCGGAAAGGCTTGCATTCCCGAGAATTAAAACTCCCTAAATCATGGAGGGGCTTGTGTGTGCTTGTATGGGCCACGGCCTTGTGAGAGGGCTTACTGCTGCGGTGCGATCTGCAGAGGTGTTTTCACTGTAAACACGGGAGAAGCTTGACATGATGTACCGTGCTGTTATTTTGTCCACAGCTCCAACGGGGAGTTCGCTCTTCGCAGCTCCGTCTGGACAGGCCCTGACATTTGGATTGCGTGTCTTGTTTTAACAAATAATTGCCCGTTGCTGGTGATTAGTCACTGCGTTGTTTTGTTTTTTTTTCCAGGGCGCCTTTTTCTTTCTTTTTTTTTTTTTTTTTACGAGCACCTTAGTCATGGCCCCGCTCCTGATCAGGAACGCTGCCCTTACCTACCACGCGTTTGGGTTTATCCATCTTGCGGTCCCCGCGTGTCCGTAAAAGCAAGAAGAAAGACGTCATTGGTGCTGACAGGTCCGCCGACACCGGCCGTGTCTGCCCCGGAGGCCGCTGGGCGAACATCCGACCTGCGTGTCGGCCTCACGCCGTCGCCGACCCGGCACAGGCGTCGCCCCGTGGCTGCGCACGGCTCTCACCTTGACGCCTTGGCGACGATTGCTTGTTGATGTTTCACGCCCTCTTCCTGTTCTACCAGATCAAAGAGCTATCTGCTGCCAGAAACTGGGGTAAAAGGCATCCTCGGCGAGGCCTTTCGCCGTGGAGCGCCGTTCCCAAGGAGTGTCGGACACGTCGGTCCGCGGGAATTCTAAACTGGAGTGTGATAATCGGAATTGTCCGACACTCGCGAGCGGAATGACAGCCCCCTTTTGTGGTAGTGAACAAGTTAATTGATCCAGCAATGGCGAACAAACCCAGTCCCCAATCCAGATGTCTTGTCATCTTCTATATTTGGCCGCATCCTGGGATTCAGCCAGCTGAAAATATTCAGCTGGCCAATTTGGACGGGGCTGGGTGCCAAATTTGTTGCACGAAAGTATGCGTCTCACAAGGGAATATGTCTAATTTAAGATCCCATCTATGGACTTGGCAGCAGCAGGAATGGAGGCACATCCGTCTCTGGAGTGCTGGAGGCCAGAGCTGACAGTTGGGAGTCTCGGAGGCTTTCCAGTGGGAAGCTATGTAGGCGTACCAGCAGGACAGCAGCAAACGGAGCTTGCTTATGGACAGTGTGACTCACTATTTGGTCAAGGAAATGGTACCGTTTTACACAGATGAGCAGCAGAGATGCTCCGGTCTCGGGTTAGACATCTGCTTCTTCTGTTACCGTCCCGATAAACTTCCTGTTGGGGCCTGGCTGCATCAACAAAACAGTTTGGATTCGCCCGCGTTTCCTAGGAAAGCCGTCTGGTGGCACCGTCGCTCTCATTTGTACCTGCAAGAGGTCAGATAAAGCCCGGGGGGGGGGGTGGGTCTCGCTCCTGTCGAGGAAGCACAACCGAGCGGTGGCTCCCTGATGGTTCCTACGGTGGCGAGCTGTATCCAGACTGAAGTCCAGAGATCCCCTGCAGCGGTCTGGATGAAAACCCCAGCATCGAGGTTCACAGTCCATTACCAGTGGCAGTGTATTGACCTCATCCTCTCCCCTCCGTGAACACACACACACACACACACACACACACACACACACACACTTTTGCTCTCTTGGGGAAACGCATTAATGATCCGAGGGTTTCCTTTCACAGGACTCTCCTTTCAACCTCCCAGGTTGGTTCGCATTAAAGCACCAGAGACTGAAAGGCAGAATGACAGCAGAGACAATTGGAGTGTTGGGGGGGGGGTTGGACGGCGATCGTTTTCTCAGCGGTGGGTGTCGCATTTTTGAGTGGCTGCGGAAACACAGCTGAGCCCTGGAAACCGCCATATGTCAGCGTGATTCCTGGGCGTTGTGGCGACATTAAGGCTCGGAGGCAGGTGCCGAACCCACGGACGTGTTTATAATTACCGGGAAAAATGATAGAAATTCCCACTGTGGCTCGGGAAGGCCAGCTGTTATCGGCGTTTAATGGCCGCGCTGGGGGGCATAAACAGCAATCGCGCTGTTAAGTAAAGTTTAGCAATTCGCCCCTTCATTGCTTACGCTGAAAGCAGCGATGTTTAAGAGGAGAGCAACCCCCCCCCCCTGCAGAGGAGGGTTCAAGAGCTCAAACAAGCGGTTTAAAAAGGAGTTCAGTGACTCCATGATGTCATGGTTAATGCGTCCCCAGCAAGCCCTTGAGTTTTTGGACGCGGCTTCGGCCGGTTCTGTATCGTTTCCTGCTGTTTCTGCTGGTGCCGCAGCTCGGCGTTCCCAGATCGAGCTCTCCGGCTGTGACGAGCGGCGGATCCTGTGGGATAAACTGTGTATCTGCGCTCCTCTGTCGGGCCAGCCGCAACAATAGGCCAGTATGACTGTGTGAATTTGCCATTCTTTGCGCGGTGTGCTTCACTTGGGCCAGACAATGGCCCCATTTAGCATCCCCACTTTGCTGAGGCCTGCTCCATCACCATAGCACCCCTGCCATGCCACACCCTGCCCCCAGTCTGGCCTGACTTTGCACTTGTTCTTGTTGTTGGGACAGCTGGCTTTAGGCGGCCATTGTTGGGCCCCACCCGAGACCCAGCCTCGCATTTCGGGGGTTGTCGAACTGGAGGCCGCAGATTTTCATCATATTAGGAACCCAAGCCTGGAGCTTGGAGATTTTTATGCCGTTACTTCCCTGTTTGATAGTAGCGTTTGGTCTATGTGTTTAGATTGGCAGCCCCCCCCCAGCCGGCCACTGACTCCTGACCTTCTCGATTGTTCAGAGGTGAAGCGGCAGCGACCGCTCAACCACCCCTTGGTGGTTGTTTTCAATTAATGGGCTTTCGGGTGACTGCTTTCAGACCAACCTGTGAGTAATGGATCCTTGATGGGACACCGTTCAGCCCCCGGCTCTGGCTTTTTATTAACACTCAAACGTGCGTCTCGGTGGCACCGTGACGTGAGCCCGTAAACTGTCAGAGACGCAGCAGATGCGCTCGCACGATACTGTTAGACCCAAATACGACCACGGTGGTGGTGTTGATGCAGACTCCGAACCCTCTGGTGTAGGAAAAAGGCCTTGAGCTGCAGTCTAATGGTTCTAAAACTAGAACTGGGTGACCTGCAGAGTGATATTCTGGGCCATTCTGAACTTGTTAGAGGCCGAGCGCGGCCTGGGTCACATCTAGTGGGTCATAAAGTCTAGAACTCCTGCAACACACGAACGTCGCCGTGAGCTGTAAAGCTCGCCCAGCGTTGCAAAAAAAAAAAAAACAGCTGAGTTGAGCAACATAAGTCTGGGAAATAATCTTTCCCGTTAGAGCGCCCGTCCTTTGTGACACAATCATCTCAACTGTTATAATATGTCACAAAGCACCTATATTTATAGTGTCTTGTTGCTTGTTTTGAAATCTTCTAACCAGATAATTTCTCCAGCCTGTGCACTTTTTTTTAATCTCCAATTAGCTTTTTCCTGCCCTGCCGTAGTAGGCTAACCAGGGAGGCGACTGTTGTCGTGCCAGAAGATCTGGGAAGATCAATCCAGACCTCAGATTATCATAACATACACCAAAAATTAATCACTTGTGTGCCTTGACCACAAGATGTGGAATTAGTCTAACCATACTGGTTTTTAAGCAAAGGAGACATGTGGGCCATCTTGTGTGTATGAGTGTGTCTGTGTGTCTGTGTGTCTGTGTGTGTGTGTGTGTGTGTGTGTGTGTGTGTGTGTGTGTGTGTGTGTGTGTGTGTGTGTGTGTGTGTGTGTGTGTGTGATGCTCATTTGGATGAATGGGGGTGGTGTGTTTATGGGCCAAGTGGGATTCATGTTTCAGTCCCTACTTACCTCCTCTCTCTCTGTTTCTCTTTGACATTTCACAAGGCAGAAGTGCTCTAAAATGATCTTTTCTTCAACGATTTAGGAGTTCAGGCCGCGTTGTCGGCCTCCCCTGCCTCCGCTCAGCCCGATAAGAAAGCATCCGGGTGGTAAAATGCCAGAATTCTGCCCGACGTTTAACTCTGCTCAGTCATCATTTCAGGCTACAACTTGTGGTGAAGCGTAATCAGAATTCAGTCACTGAAAGCCGACACGTGTTCTGCGTGCCAGAGGCGAACCATGTTATTTTCGTGTACGGGTTAATTATCCCATGTAACCACATTTCAACCTTAACTGCAGTTTGGAACATTTCCTATATGTTCTTATCAGCGTGTGTTTACAAAGAGGAAATGGGGATTGCGGCCGTATCCAGCAGTTTCCATCATCGCCCCGGCAGACTTGTCCGATGCCAGTAGAAACATCTGTATCCAAGGTTGCTAATGCGAATCCTCAATCACGCGAGGCGGCGCTTTGTACGTACTTTTCTGCGGTTGCTTTTCCAGAGGACCCCTGCTTTGTAATCGATCAGATTCCCCCAGCCGAAGCGCCCGAGCACCGGCCCAACAGCAGACGTTATCCCTCTCCCAAAATACCGCCTGACCCACACACACACACACACACACACACACACACACACACACGCACTCTAGTTCTGACAAGCCAAGCCACAGAAGCATGTTTTGGCTTCGTCTGATATCTTTCATTCATAAATTGATGCAACATCATTAACTCAAGTTCACAACTGGAAAAAGTCAGGAGGCAAATATCCGTTTTTGGCTGCGAGGGGATCGGTGGTTCTGCCCAGTATTTACTACGAGACAGCGGGCATCTACGCGATGCCGGTCGGGGGGAACCGGTTCAGGAAAGCTGTTGTTTTCCCCCCGGCTTGTTGGTAAGTAGTGAGTCACGGGCCGCCCGTGCCGTCTCCTTTCCCGATATAGTGCGCTGACATTTGAGAAATGTTCCATTTTATCAGAACCGTCTTCCCACCACGAACAGAAGCCCTGCTTGTTTCCCCCGGACGGACCGTAGCTGCTGCCACGGCGAGCGCGTTTCCCACAGTATAACATGTCTGTGCAATAACATGGCTTCAGAAGGGCCGTCAAAACAGCCACGCCGTTTGATAAACCCAGCTGCAAAAACAGCTAAATCTTCTATATGAGCGATTGGGTTACCTTTTTAGCTCCCATGTCCGTATTCCGCGCTCATCCCGCAGGTCTGCAGCGTTCTGTGCTTCATCTCAGGGCCAGCAGAACTGGTTCTAATACCTGGTGTGTGTGTGTGTGTGTGTGTGTCGGGGCTGTTTTTGTGCTGCCTGTTGTTTACTGGAGCCAGACGCCACAGGGCAGGAACTGTCAGGTCGGCCCTGTTAAACAGCAGATGTCCGCGTTAGCGTCTCCCAACATCCTCCGCCGCTCCCCCAGCTTTGGCCGCCGTCCTCGCAGGCGCTGCTTCCCGGTGCCGAGCAGATTTCCCCGGCTTTAATATTCTGTTCTGGCTCATCTGGTCTGAGGTTGTTTTGCGCCGCTGAGATCATGACACACTTTGGGATAAGCAGTTTGTAACCCAGCCATTCAGCCTTTTAAGACGGCTGCGCGCCGAATGCCAGGCCCGCTTAGTCCCGCCAGACGTTACTCGTGTGTCAGTCAGTCGGTCGGTGAGTCAGTCCGTCGTGCATGGGGCCGTGAACCAGCCTCACGGCCATGTTGGCGGTCTGGTGCCTCTTACACGGACAGGAACTAGTTCTCGGAGTAATCGTATCACTCTGTTTTCCGCATGACACTTTGAAGCCGCGCTGACCTCGCGGCGCATTGTGCGCTGATTGGATTACGTCGCCTTAACCTCTCCGATTCAAATGTATTCGTCATTATCGTACCTTTTGCTGCGTTGCCCAGCGTCCCCCCCCGCTGCTGAACAGTCAGTGGTGTTTGTCAGTGCTGTGAGCCTGGCCTACATCTGGAGGGATCAAGAAACAAGTTAAGCCGCAGCTTTTAACCCACAAATTCTGTCGGCGCATTACAAGCACGTTCTCTGCAGCTGCATCGCCTCTCCTTTCTTCTTTTTTAGATGGTAGCCCTTAATTTCACGTTTTCAAGTAAATAAGACTATTTAAGCTTCAAAGGGCCGCACAGATATTGGTAACTTGGTTGATGAACAGCGGATAGCATGAAGTGTGTTGTAAGGGATTATAAACGCAGCTTCTTCTGCAGAAGAGCAAATAAAACCAATTATGAGCAATTATTTTGAGTTCAAGCTTGGACATCCAGGAATAATTACTGATAAAAGAAATTCCACGTCTACTCCTATTTATAGATGGTCGCTGTTTTTAATTAAAAATGATAGTACCCGGTAAATTCTCCACATGTGCCCCATCACACGTGCAGCACATATGACTCTGGAGCTCCTCTCCATCACATGCCTTTCCAAATGTCGGAGTTGGTGCAGATGGCTTGCGTGACTGACGTGCGTGTGGTGTGGGCGGCGAGAGCGGATCGCGCTCGCATGTAAATATTACGCTTCTCTCCTCCTCCTTCACCCTCGGTTGTCTGAGCCGGGGTCCGAGCGAGAAGAACCGGGTTCTTTCTTTCTTTCTTCCCTAACCTGCACTTTTTGACGCTTGCAGGACGCGAGCGCGGCGAGCGAGTCGCAACCGCCGCCTGAGGATCGGCTCAGGAATACCGTACGCGTTTATTTACATACGGAGTACAAAAATGAAATTCAAACACTCAGAGACATATGTGGAGACGTACTCGAAGATGAAAACAACCGCACATCTGCGTGTTTGTTTACGCATGTAACCAACAGTTCGGCTGATTTCCCTCTCGTGCCTTCCAGCCTGATCCGTGTAAGAGGCGGAGCTTGCACACTTACTTCACACTTGACGGTTTATTACCTTTTAAACGGTTGTACTTTAATCTTTCGGTGACACTAAGCGTTCTTTAAATATTTTCTGAACTGGTCTGGATATTTATCTTCCCCGTCTGTTATTGCGACAAGCCTACTCATAGGAAATGCCTCACCCCCCCCTTCTTCTGGACCGTTGTGCAGTTAGCCCACCAGAAGCTCTCAGCTCACTCCATCCAGAGAGTCGGCGGAGATATCTGATATTTGAATCTCTTTTAAACCCTCCTTCATCTCTGTTGGCAGCGTTGCATCGTATGTTTGAGAGATTAATGGATGTAGAAGATGATGTGGCCCTTCTGGGATAAACCACCTATTCCAGAGGGTAATTACAAACCTTCCAGAGGGTGGGTAGAACCCAGCAGGACCCTTTCTAATCCTGGCATTTAATTTGTGATACTTAGGGTCTTCTGCAAGGGAAGGGCTGCACGAGTGGAATTTTATGGCCGTAGCCCCACCCTGTAAGAAACATATGTATGGTGGAGCCCCGTTTCCTTCCACCACATGATACGAGCCATAATATAACGTTTATGTTTGACACATTCCTTCATAGTAGTCGGAGAAAGTTTTTTTTTTTCTTTTTTTTTTCCTGTGTGGGTTGTCAGTCACGGTTCTCTCCAGGATCTCTTCGCCTACTTGTGTGGAAAATCAACACTCCGATATGCTTCATTAAAGATCTCTCTCTGATCTTCTCTTCTCTCTCAGCTTCTGTGTGTTTTTAATGACCTCCTGTTCCACACTGAACATTTCTACAGAGCGGACCAGAGGAATTTGGTCATGTAATCACAACAGAATCTTTTAAGAGCAACTTTTCCAGTGTTTTTTTGTCTTAAATATGGTCCTCTGAAGACTTTAAGAGAGCACTTTTGTATTAGTAATTGGGTTTGGTTACGATTCCCAAACAATATGACCTCCTTCTTAGCAGCCTGCCATGTTAATTACTGTTTTTCTGTAACTCTCACAGCAAATAAGTTGTTTCAATAGTCCTTGTAGACATGATGTCAAGGCTGGTGTTTCTCCCTGAAGCTCAGGGGTGTTAATTCAGTGTTACTTTAGTTTGTGCTAAAGCAACACTGGCCAATAAGATGGTAAATCCTTCCTTTTTAGCTTGAGAGAGGTCTTTTATCATTGAAAGATGTTTGCAGATAAAGGCGCCTTCGACACTGAAGCTGTCATCGCCTGGTGTTCCAAACATTTCCTGTTGTACCTGGGGGCGCCGAGGTCAGCAAAACAGCAAATCCTGGCTTTTATTGACACGGGTGAGCTGTCCCACCAGAACAGAAGCCCTCCATGAGAACCCAGGCCCGCGTGTTATTCCAGCTGCAGGCCATTCTTTACAGAGGCAGCTACCCAGGACCGTACAGCTTCCACTGTTATGCATTCACCACTGCAGCTTGCATTGATGTCTGTAACAGCAGCCCGGCAAGAGATAAACTGTTTCACAACAAGCTCGGGTTTCTCGGATCAAAACACGGTACCGTGTCCAATTTGAACATTCTTTGGTAGAATACAAGAGAATTGCCTTTATTGTCTTTGTGCGGCCGGCAAATTTCCCCCGTACCATGTCCTGGTCAGGTGACCCTCGTCTAACGGGGAGCTAATCACCGATGTATTACACTTCAACACCTGCTGATTCAGATACACGCGCCCCTTCCCTGCATGAGGACACGTCTGAATTTCTCACCTTCGGCGTTGAGAGGGGTCGACGAGCGCCGTAATTGGTTTTGATGCCGTAGACCGGAGAATGACATCACAGTTGAGTCAACACACGTCTGAGCTCGCTCTTTTTCCTTCTCACAAGTACCTGCCAACACAAAGTCTGGCACTTAAAGCGCTATTTTCATGCAGCGTAGCGCTGGTCTCAGCAAAAGGTGCATTGGTGATTTACTGCAACACAAGCGCCCTTTATTCACACATCCACCGGCGCTGGTAATTCCTTATATGCTTTTTATAAATGGGGCCATTTATATTTGAGAGTGCCATACAGAAAATGTTAATTCTTACATTTACGTGCCATTTCAAATCAGATTTTGATACTGTTAGTTTTCAAATTGAGCGGCCTGTTTAGTTAAGGATGATAACATATCTTGCCGCTCTCCCCCGTGTGAAATCTCACAGCGAAAAAGCATAATTACCGTGTTGTCTGATGGACTATTTATGCAGGAAACCAGATGCCTGACACTTCAGCACGGTGGTGATTATTCGGCCCGAAATGCATCACTGTGTTGCAATGCAGGAATGTTTACTGATGTCGGGCCTCGTGAGTCAGTAATTAGCTGAAATGCAGGACTGATGCTCGTGTAAATCATGCGGGAGGGGTCTGTTAATTAAAATTATGGCGGTATGTATATATACGTTTTACCCGCCCCCTCATTTCCAGGCTGTTCAGAATGAAAAACGACGCCTTTAAGTCGAGCGGACTGAAACTGTGTCAGTCCTCTCATGTCTATTTGCGGCACATACATTTCACTGGTTCGCTTTTTTTTTTTTTTTAACCCTCCACGGCTCTCAATACAAATCTTAAACACATTGTACAGCCATTGGACGGGGGGGGAGGGGTTAGCTGGGCAGGCCGCTATGGTATGGCTGCGTCGTATTCGGACTGGGAGTGCTGAAAAGGGGCGTGGCCTGAAACCAGTAACATCTGTGGCTGTCGCCTCTCCCCTCACAGCGCTCCGCAGAGGAAGGCGGGGAGGTGGCACAGACGCAGAGGCGAGCCTCCCGTCGGCCCAGCGCGGTCCCCAACAGCAGCTCGTTCTCGAAGGCGGATGGATTTATCTGTTTATCTGCTCCCGCGTGTCTTTAACTGCCTTTTTTTCCTCGGGCGGGATTTCAGCGGCCTCTGGGATTCGGCCTTCCAAACGCGCGGCTTTGAACATGCGTGGATCACGTGCATCACGCAGGAAATGCTCCCCTACGTGCAGCGCACACGCGTAGATCCTTCTGTTTGCAGCGCAGAAAGTGGAATACCGCGTTAAATCGAGGGCGTGCGGAGAGCCGGAGCATGACAGCGGAGCGCTCGCCCCTGGACAGGGTAGGAAAAAGCTCACCGAATCCTTCGGTTCTGTCCTGTAATCAAAGGAGTGCACGTCAAATTAGTGCCAGCGCTGGCCAACTGCTGAATGGAATGTGTCCGTGTGTGTGTGTGTGTGTGCAGCATGTGATCAGGCTAGTGTGTGTGTGTGTGTGTGTGTGTGCACAGAGAATTGGGGCGGCTGGCTTTCTTTATCACTGCCGGGGACACGAGCTGGATTCCTGTCATCAGGACGTAGGTGATTGTGCTATGTCCGTCCATTTGGGAGGTGTCGGTGCAGAGGACTGTGTTGCCGTAGTAACCCGGGGGAGGGGAAGGGAGGATGACTGAGCGCTCCGCTGGTACCCCCTGGGCTGATCTGGTGGTGAGGGAGCTGTCCTGTGCCTCATCATGACGAGGGCAGGCCGGAGATGGGGTGAGCTGGCCATGGAAGTATGTGTGGGCCGTCACCTCCCACCAGATTCTCCACGTTTTCTCGTGTGAGGCGAGAGAGGCACGCGTTTTTCGCCCTTAGGAGGTGTGTGTGTGTGTGTGGGGTGGAGGACAGATAATCAAGTCCGTCAAAAGGAAAGTCACCTTGTGCAGCGAGGGTCCTCTGCTCACCCCGGTTTCAGGACGCTGCCCATTTCTCCGGTTCCACGTCTCGGAGGCCACGCATAGTTGACATCACATGTAGATTCGCTAGAGGGGAACGCGGTACGCCAGACCGATGGATTTCATGGTGCCTTTGAGCGATGGCAACTTGCTAATCTAACTCCGTAATCCGTAATGATTTTGTTATTCCTTTTTCTGCGCCAAATCAGAGAGACAATCCTATTTTCTCAACTATAAACATCCACAACAGATTAAAAAAGGAGGGTAATGTGCGGTGAACGGGGGCTTATATTAACTCACACACACCCACCCACCAGCTTTCACCCGTCACCCACCTCTCCGGTTGCCATAGCAACTGAGCGAGAGGTAGGGATTTTTAAAGGACACGTGGCAGCTCCTGGTATCCCAGAGATTATCACGCTGTCCGCGCCCCATTATAGATTATGTCGAGGCCGGCCATTGTTGGCTGCCCGGGGGCAGACACTGATTTTGAAATGCGCCCTGCTGTCGCCTACTCGGCCCTATTGACCGAGAAATCATGTGACAGCTGCTCCACAATATCATACAAACCCAAATGCCCCGTCGCTCACTGCGAATATTTAATCTGAGTAGATTTGCGGACGTATTGCCGCCGACGCTGGTCCCCTTCTCTCCTTGCTGATGGTGTTCCTCTGGCTGACTGGGTGTTATAATATAAGATTGCCATTGGCTACCTTTTTCAGGCAGCCTTCCACAGCTTCTGCTGCCTGTGCTCAAAATACCCGTCGCTATGGGAAACAACAGCCTCTCGGCCAGGAGCCTAGATTCTGAAACTAATAACTATTGATCTCATTTGATGTCATGTTATTACTTTTAGCTGTTTCATCTTGTTTGTGTGCAAAAACATGCGGCCTATATTTATCCCGTGCACTCAGAAGAGAAGTCTATCTCCATCGCTTTGACACTTTATTTGGTTCGACGTTCTGTTCACTGCCGAGTGTGCTCTTGTGAAGATAATATGGTGGCTATCAGAAGAATTGTCACACTGACAGTTTGCATGAGACCCCCGACTTTATATTGAGCTTTATTGACTCTTAGGTCACGCGCAGAAACACACTGGGCCCGTAGCGACAAGGATGTCGTTCATTGTTTAAGTAGTTTTGCCCCGAGTCTAACCTCCACTTGAAGGGTCGACCTGAAGAGGAATGCCAAATGTTTTAAGAGTGGGGGTTGGAAAGGTCCGTCTGTCCACAGAACCAGTTTGACAAGCATGTCTGCGGAGACCAGCAGCCTTTAACCTGCATCTTTATCTCTGTCCTCCCAGTACATTCTATATACGTACTCCCCCAGTCCTCATTAAATTCATCAGGTCTCGACAGACCTTGGCGTGTTTTATGTGTTTACGTGTGTAATGAGTCCTCCAGATAATGGACGGCCACTAATGATGCCTTCATTTTGTGAAAAGATACACCCGGTCCTAAGTTAGCATCAGCAGCCATTCGTTATTCCCAATGAACAGAGCAAACAGCTCCTTATCAGCATTTCGGTCATGAAATAATGCGTCTGTGTAGGAAATCAGCCCGGGTGAATGATTGTCAGCAGTGTTTGTGTTTGTGTTGGTGATTAGATCATCAAACTTGGCTCTTTGGACAGATAAACGCAGGTTGTTGCTGAGCTAATCTGGTGCGCCTGCAACAGGATCTGCAGGTAAACCTCGTCAGGAGTCTGTCGAGTGAGGGATGATGCTGAAAAGAATCCCTCGTATGCGCCATGACTTCAGCTTGTGCTTAAAATAGATGTAATGTCTCGTTTGCGACGTGACGGGAATGTAGCTCCCGTGCCCCCGTGATCCCAGTGTAGATTTTCCCTCGCAGGAATATAGCAAATCTGACCTCGAGAGAAGAACCTTACCCTTTTCTGTAACCAACAAGCTGCGTTTTCCTCATCATTCCGATGGCAGAGGGTCAAATCCGAACAATTTTTCCCCCCATACTCGCGTGCTCCTCCTCGCACTGGGCACCATTTGTCAAAGCGCTGCAGTGAAGGAATTTTCAAAACTCCATTTCCCAGTTGTTGACATTACTGCATTCCTCCCTCAAGTTCACTGTCGTCCAGCTTACGTCAACGTCGGTTTTCTCCCGCTACTGCAAATGCCGCCGGGGAAAAAAAAAAAAAAAAAAAGGACGGCGGGGAAGAAGCGAGTGTCGGCCTCGCAGTGGACCTTCACCCACGCGGCACGGACGTGGCGTCCATCAACGCCGGCGCTCCAGGAACGTCGCAGCACGTCCCGGCGGGGCAAAACGTCCGATGTCATCTCTTCCAAAGTCCCCCCCCACCTCTGAGGGCTTAGACCTCGGACCACGTGTGTTCTTCGCTCTCCTCTGGGCGTTCTTTGTGTCCGTCTGTCCGTCCGTCCTGCAATGTGAGGAGCGGTCGAGCCCGGCATCCTTGGTCGCGTGACGGCGGTCCTCCACAGGCGACGCCTTGACGTTTAGCCTCGCGGCGCGAGCGTATGGCCGCAGCCTTTACATCGGCGCTTTCACGGCAGACCGTCGTGACATTTATTGCCTGTCTGTCTGGCCATCGCCGCGCAGTGACTGGGTTTAATCTCCTTACAACCCGCCAGTCAGCATTTCTGTCATGGCCCAGTTATTCTGGGATGTTTATCCAAGTCTGCGCGTGTTTACTCCTCGTCTCCTCGGAGCGCCGTCGAGCGACTGGCGGCCCGAGCGTTATATATGTTGACCAGCTGTTCGACGCAGCGGCGCGGGCAAAGCCAGCGAGGTCGACGTAAAACGGCGTTGGAACATCAGGTTCTCGCTGGAAAGGTGCAGGATTTCAGAAACAACAACGGCGTGATTGATGCACCGCTTCGGTTTGGGTTGGCGCACCTCGCGAACAAAAGTGCAGGGAGTTTTTTTTCCCCTCTGCGATGGGGGGGAGCTTAAACGTTTTGTTCTGCATCAGAATGCCTTATTAGTTTTGATTGTTTTTAAGCAGTTTGCGGTGGGGGGGGGCAGTTTTGGGTTTCGCAGGTTAAGCAGCTGCTCTGTGTCAGACTGCAGCGCCGCTCATTGATTTCTCGGCCGGGCAGCGCCGAGCTCGGCCCCCGTGTTTCGATGAAATGTCTACCGCTGGCCTTCGCTATGTGGCTCCTGAGCCTTTTGTTTGCAGCTGTCCACATTGATCCAAAATAAATTGCAAAGCGCAGCACGCAGCAGTTGTGGGGGGGGGTTTCAGAGTCACATAACATAACACAACAATCTGAAGCGACCCTACCCTGTCGAGATGATTTGCATTGAAAATAAGGCAGCCTGATCCTAAAAGAAGATTAAATACTCTTTGGGCTGCCTCAACTGGAGCTCCTCTGTCGTAGCAGAGCAGTGATCATGCGTGTGAACTATTTATCAGCATCACACTCAACCATTCCAGTCTTTGACAAACTTAATTTTCTCCATGCCTCCCTCCAGGATGTTCGAGTATTATAGCCGCGGGACATGTGCTCCTCCACAGATCTCTCTGTTGCATACGGTTGTGCAGCAACATGTTGCCCGTGACATCATCGGCGCTGATGTAGCTCCAATCTGCTGCAGATACCAAAACTGTGCTTCACTGGCAGAAGCTGTTAAGAGATGCCAGCTGGTGCAGAAGACTTAGTACATCTGCTTTTAATATATATGTCTGCTGTGGTCTACGGGATTAAATTCTCACCCTAAATGTGGCACATTTTCTCTTAATACCGTCAGATTAAAGATGATCGGTGCGGTTTGGGTGTATCGTGATGGAATGTTTCATATGCATTTGTTTAGTTGGTGGTCTCTCAAATGGCTAAAAATAACAAGGATCCCCGCCAAACTGAGGCTTTTACAAAGTGATTTGTCTCAGTGGAGATTGGATTGATTGGTTTTAACACATTTGAAATGTATCTTATGGGTCCCGTTATCAATTAGCTCATTTTTTGGATCAGTTTGAAGGAAAAGCTGTGTTAAATAGATAGAGTTGGTCTGTAGCCGCCATCACATGTGTATTAAAATGTCTTCTAATTTCATCTATCGCTGCCACCACCCAGATCAGTTCTGTTTGGTTTGGTACGTGGAATGGTTATTTTTGCATTTCCATTACTCCATTACTCCACGTTGGAAAGATGTGGATGCTTATGAAGTTGAATATAATGAACATAATGATCCGATCCAGTGATGAAAAGCGCTCCCATTCCTGGAAGTCACAGCCAGTAGGACTTCCTTCAGTGGAGGAAACATTATTTCAAACTAGTGCGGTTGCATTTTGAAATTAATGGTTTTAACAATCTATCCCATCTTCTATCCACAATGCACATGGAGCATGTTTGACCGGTAAATGAGAGGAGGGCAAGCACAACCGTAGAAAAGGAAAAGCGGTCTCAGCGGTGCTGGGAGATGACACTGGGATTGTTGCTCTCGGTAACACAAACATCTTCCTCTGATTAGATTTCCTCCCGACTTCTGCCCCCCCCCGCCCCGCACTCGCAGCTGAAATGAAGAAGTCTTGGGCAGGCGCGGCGCACGGGCCCTCTCTCCCTCCTTCTCTCTCTCTTGCTCCGCGAATGCTGGGATTCTTTTTACAGTCTGAACTCCTGCCAGGTCACCCACCGGACCACACGGTCACAAAAACAAAAAGGCCATACATGGGTGGAAATCTCCTACAAAGGCGGAATTGTTGGTGTGAATGCTCGTTGGTGGGTTGTAACTGTCGTGAAAAAAGACGTAGAGAACACCCAGAGCAGACGTCGTGCTGCTCTGCTGCTCTCCTGCTCCAAGACTTCATTTGCAGTTGCGTACTCAGGATTTTTCTTGATTTTTTTTTGTGGGGAAAACTTTGGAGTTGCGTGGATTTCAAACCTGACTTTTGGAATATAATATTTTGCATTGGGCAGCCAGAAGACTGGCTGCCTTGTAGACGCTCTGAGATTTAAGATCTGAGATTTAAGGTAATCCGTATGTTTTCTAACTCGAAGCAGGTGACGGCGTCGGTGTGCAGGCGCTGTTTAGGTTCACAAGGCTCACCTGATTATGAGAGGAATGCCCTCTTGTTCTAACAGGCCTCTGTTATGTCGGGAACCTTGACCCGGGAGAGAAAACCTCCGCGGGCTGGTGTGGGAGCGCTTGTGTCTTACACGTTAACAATTACAGCATAAACATTCCCGACGGTGACAAGTTGTGGTCCGCACTTTGGAACCTTAAATGCTCCCACCGTTGGGCCGCGTGTCGCGCCCGTATCCTCTCCACATGGCTGAGCCGTGGCCCACCGCTGGTGTGCCTCGCAGCTGGATGAGCACCAGCGCTGTCCCGCTCTGGCTCCCAGGTTTAGACAAAGTTTACAGCGTGCTTTAGCTAATGGAAAAAGACGGCCAGGTCCGTGGACAAATATGGTCAAAGAGTATTTAGAAGTGCTTCTGCCTTTCATGCTATAATAGACGGTGAGTGTGAAGCCAAGCAGCTGCTGCTGAAGCCTGTAGTAGTCTATTTGGAAAAGTCAAGGATGTGTCAAAATAAATACACATTTCATTGTGTTAGTGAGGCTGCTGTGTATTTTAACCTACACGTGGCCTCATATACCTTACTGATTTGGTACTGCGATGTTTTCCTTCACCCTTTTAGCCACTGTGGGACGACACCGAGAAACATTCTTCGCGTATGGGCCCGTTTTAGTAAATAGTTTCTTTGCTTTTGTGTCAATTTCAGGAAATCTCAGGATTTCCGATTTTGGGTTTGTGCAAACGTTTGGGAAAAGTTGATGACTTACATTGGCCATCCAGAGTTTTGAAAAGTACAGCTTTTTAAAAATACAAAATGAACCAAAAGACGCGACTAAAACGGCACAGTGATGACATCAGGCTTTATTTAGATACCACAAAATTGACTTCTTAATGGCTCTACACGGGCAGATTTGCCATAGGAAATGTCTTCACTTTCCCATTTGGAAAAGATAACTTTAGCTGTCATCTTCTGCCTCGGCCCAGCGAGCCCAGTCGACCACAATCCTTGATTTCGGCGAAGTGTTTGACTTGTCCATGTTAAATTTAGGCGGCATAGCCCGGCTTATGATACACTCCGGCTGGAAGAAAAACCTCTGACCTATAGGAAAACGCTTATAAATCAAGTCAACTTATTATATTCAGTAAGCTCCTGGTCACTAAGAAAAGACATCCAGAAATTCCTGCAGGTCAGTGCAGACTCTGTGGTCATGATCTTGGCACCGGGCAGCGGCGAGGGCGGCTGCAGAGCTGTTTTTGTCACATGCTGACAACACTGTAACCGTCACATCTCCACGTTGCCAGAGACCTACTTCATTCAATTATTCCTGCCTGGAGCCGAGCCAGCAGGGGCTGCGCCCATCTGCTGTGTGTTTGCACAAATTTGTAGCTTGTTGCAGTCGGTCCCTTTTTGTTGTTGTTGTTGTTGATAGTAGCGAGAGATTCGCGGTTCCGCATTGTCGTGACCTTTTGTTTCTGCTTTTAGCTTTACCCGCATGGCAAAGTGTTGGGTTGTGAATTCGACGGGAACAGACGCCCCAGATGTTTAATCCGAGGTAAAAATACCTGCTGGGGGATGACAAAGAGGCCTGCAACAATAAACTGCAGCCAGACAAGCTGCTGGGGCAACAACATTAAACATCAAGCCTCATCGCGGATGGAAACCTGCGCCGACCTCGCCCACTTTGGCGTGAATTAAACATACAAAAGTGGGTGATACTAAACCAATCAGTCCCGTTTTCATAGACGGAGGGGGGGAGGGTTGTTGTCAGGGTGCCAGAGGCAGTGCTGCCTGGATTTGACCTCGGGTCCACACACACGTGTAATTTAAACAAAATACTGTGGCCTTTCACGCGGTGGAAACTGTCCTCTGCCTCAGCACAATAGACTCTAACACCTTGGCCACCCTAAACCCTCCCATCTAATTGCTCCTCGTTATGTGTTTAGAGGAAAGCCGAGGCTGAATGTGGAGAAAAGGCTTCATTACGCTGATCCTGGCACATGATTAATGGTATCCATTTCCCAACCATCACACCCTCTCTCACATCCTCGTGCATAAATGATATATTTTTCAGCGCCTGCCCTCACCAAGTTCCTACTTTTTTCTCCCAATAAATAACAGTTCAGCTCATAAAAAGTGGCTGTTGTATTTGTGCTGTGGGAGTTGACATTTTAAGAGACCAGAAAGTTTGAATGTTTGTATTTAGTGTCATATAAAATATGGAGTGTTTATGGCCCCAATTATCTTATATTATACCGTAAATCTCTCTCGGAGGAAATACTGCCTGACCTGCGTCCCTCAATTTCAAGAGTTCATTATTTTCTTCCTCTCGTCCTCAGGAGTCTCTGACGGAGGCCGTTTTCTGAGGTGGAGGAGGCTGCACCGGGGCCCCCGAAGGCGCCTCCCACCCTCCCTACCGAACCGTCCGGATCCGTCGAGCAGCCATGGCCCCTCGCAAGCGCGGCGGCGGTGGCCGTGGCGGTCTCTCCTTTATCTTCTGTTGCTTCAACAGCAGCGACCACCCGGAGATCACCTACAGGCTAAGGGAGGACTTTGCCCTCCAGGTGATGGAGCCAGCACTGCCGATGCCGGGGTACGATGAGCTGGACAGCATGTTCTCAGAGCTGGTGGTAAGAGTCCAAACACACTAACTCATTATTGACTTGAAAACAACAGGAGTATTAGTTGGCGCGTCAGCGTTGAGCCGGTGGTGAGAATCTATCATTTTCCTCGCAGCTGATCCCATTTGAGCGTAACGTCGAAGGGTTTGACGCGGGCCCGCCGTAATCCCATGTTATTACATTATCCTGCACAAATAACTATGCCGTCAAATAACCTCAGAGCGCCACAAAGATGCCTCTGAGTGATGAAGACCGCACTGGATCTGCAGCTCGCCCTCGGACCACATTTGATTCCACCACCTGAGCAGGAAATAACCTTTAAAAGCCTGTTGCTGCCACATTAAAAGGAGGCGAAAACACAGTATGGCACTGTTGGGCTCAAAGTCCTTTTATAGCATCGGTCTCATCCTTTTCGGAAACCCTAAAGTCACTGGCCTATTTTTCTATTAATCATGAGAATCAGAAATAGTATCACATGAGCTGTGATCTGATGATTAAAAAAATAATCACCACCACACTTTTCGTCATAACATTTATTGCCTTGTTTTTGTTGATAATGGTAATCTTTTAAAGCCTCTCCTAGAGTTTCAAAGACGTTTCGAATTGTGCTGATCTAAATTAAGAGCCGTAAGTGTTCCGTTCCTCCCAGTTTACGCCGTCTCCTGAGTATCTGGGCCAGGCTGCTGTTCTTTCTCTGTCTTATTGTCACTTCTAATTTGTCGTGTTTGCCTCTCTCCTGCCCCATTTTTCACTCCCGTGGCTTCCGCAGTAATCTAAGCATGACATTTTTGCACATCAATAGGCCTCATTCAAGAACCCTTGATGGTTCAGCCCCCCCTCCATTGGCTAATTGCTTGTTTTTGTCTGTGACCCTTTATGAAGACATAATTGAGTAAGTTGAGTGTGACTACAAGGAGCCTTTCAGTTCTTTTCTTTACTAGAAGAAAACAGCCACGTGCTTTTCTTTTTGCCCAGTGTGAGTAATATGCACCACCATGTGCGTGCAAAATCGCCACCAGCCCGCCAGCAGAAAGGCTCGTGTTGTGAAATTCCGGTCATTCTGCTCAGTTGTAATTAAGATATTTTCCACAGACCTGTAATTAAATGAAAAGCTTCTCATAAAAAAAAACAAAAAAACACCCAAACTCTCTCGGGGATATAAAAATCGAACTGTATTGTCTGTGTGGGCGTCACTTCCTGCCAGCTGTGTAGTATTCTGCACCTTAATCATTCATGAGAGGATCAATACTCTGCAGCCGTTTTTAGGACACTTGATCTTTGTGTTTATCCAGTCTCATGGCTCCTACGGCTCGAGGAAAGGCCGTGCCCGGAGGCAACTTCCACCATGAGCAGTTGCAGTAAAACGCATTAGCCATTTATATTTGCGGTTGTAAAGCATCTGTAAACAAATAAACCTGTGTTGAGGCAATGCGCTGTAATATTTGGCCGATCTAAACAGCCCGACAGGCTTTTGCTGTTTTTTTTCCACATGAAGCTCATTTGCACAAAAACTGATGAATGTCAGAAAAATGTTTGCAGAGAACTTGGCTGGTGTTTATCAGGTCAGCCCCCCCCCCCAAGCGTCACCCTTCGTGCACCTCTGTCAAATATGTGTTGACGCATGTTGTCTCCAGATGTTTGTTGCCACATGTCAGGCAGCCCACGCTTTCATTACTCATTCAATTAAAGCCTGCGAGACAGCTGATCCGACGTTGATGAATGGTGATCTGAAATGAGCAGATTAAAGATCTGGCAGCAAACGTGTTTTCGTGGAAGGCGCCTCGGCTCCGTAGCTGAATTCAACCTTCTGCCTGCAGCCGGTGCGGAGTCGGACTCCTTTGATCTTACGCTCTCTACCTTTGTTCTTCCTTCCTTCGTGCAGGATGAGCTCGACCTCACAGAGAAACACAGGGAAGCCATGTTCGCCCTGCCTGCGGAGAAGAAGTGGCAGATCTACTGCAGCAAAAAGAAGGTAGGAGCGTCTCCGCGGTCCGGCCTGCTGACGTTTAACATCGCCCCGTTTGGTTTTCATAATTGATCTGGAAGTGGCAAAGCTTTTGCCTCGCAGCATTGAACTCACCTACATTTTTTATGGAGGTCCATTTGCATCTGCATTAAGCCATGCAAATTGATTCTAAGTATTGACGCAGAACAAGCAAGGAAGCCCGTCAAACTGTTTGATCATTTTATTCCCTCGTCCTCATTTTGACAGTCAGAATAAGTCAGATCAGAGCTGCTCCCTGGATTACTAACTTAAGTGGATGATACCTTTAGATGAGTAAAAAAAAAATAATCCTACAGTCTGTAGAGAGACAAAGCCAATCACCAAATCCAGCCTGTACAGTCAGATTCAGGAATTATGAAGTACTGAAATATCCGGGACTCTATAAATGGAAAAATGGGAGCGTGTTTTTCTGATTTGGATTTTCTGCTTGGCGGATTTCCTTTTTTTTAAAAACTCTCAGGAGATAAAACATGTTAGACTTTAACCACAACGCAGTCTACCTCCGCCGTGCCAGCGCGGTTTTTCATCGGGCCTCGTCTTCGCGGTGAAAGGACTGTCAGCCGTTCATCCTTCCTCTGTGAATCAATCGCTCATCTGCTTGCAGGAAATGGCAAACCCCTGGCCTAGCGCAGATCGGTCTGAACCGAGCGTTCCCGCTACTATTAAAAGCCCCTCCGTGTTTTCACGGCGGTGTTTTTCTCAAGGCCATGGTGTGTGACGGATACATCCTCCCGTGATGAAAATACAGACAGTGGATACAGATTTATTAATCATTTCCCACATCTGCGCACAAGATGATGTGGGGTGTTACACGGATGTGGGGGTTATATGTCTTTTTATACAAGAGGTTTATGGAAAATGCAGCAGGAAATAGAAAAATAACAAAGCTTGCAAGGACCAAACCAGGGCACTTTTTATTAAAGCAGGAAAGGGAATATATTGAATACATGATATTTTTTATAATCTCCTTAATAGTCATGTTGTCATTGATCTTTATCTCAAGATATTTAACATCATCTCCAAATATCCAGTCGAGTTTTCTGTATTTTTGTAGGATTTAGTTGTAATTGACTTGGACCCGTGCACATAACTCTCAATGTTCTGCCTCAGAAGTGCCAGTGTGTTGTTACATTGGCTACAGAGCCCAGATAGCAGTTTCTCTTACTTCCATTTTTAGTACAATGCTTAAATATTGATGCACTTATGGCTTACATTAGCTGAACACAGCATCCACTGGCTTGACGGCAACTATAGAGAGGGGGGGGGGGGTGTTCAGAGGCAGTGCTCCAGTTTTTACTCTGTCCCAGTTAATTGTCTCTGTTTTCCAGTGTTGAGTTCAAGGAGGTTTGTTTTTATTCAGTATTGTTGTTGAGCCAGAGGAGAATTTGATGGAGCTCTATCTTTATGAGCAGCATTGAATTGAAGGGGGGGGGGAGTTGAAAAGCATCCGTATTGCTGAATGAGCAGCAGGCTCTGGCCCAAACCCAGACAGATACTAACTCAACATCTGAGCTCAGAGAGGAAGGGTGTGTTTGTGTGTGTGTGTGTGTGTGTGTGTGCATGCGTGTGCGTGCATGTGTGTAGCAGAGAGGCAAAGGGAAGCGATCGGTTATCCAAGTAAAACAGGAAGGCTCCACTTCCACAGGTGCCGCTTTTGTGCGCTCTGGTGGGGGGGGCTTATATGAGGGGAGGTGGGGGATCGTTATCAGGTCGCTCCGAGCTGAGTGATGAGGGCGCTGCTTTTCACCAGCCCTTTTCTTTGCTCCCGCAGCCAGGCTGGCCAACGAGGAGATAAGCCCGGCAGAGACGCAGAGCCGGGGCTGTTTGGTTTGGCCAGACACCTGAGCTCATGAAATCATTCTGCTGAGAGTTAATGTAGCCGGCCCACTTCGGAGTTATCTCATCTGCCAAGCAGCAGATTTACGGATCTTGTTCTTAGTGGAGATTTTACAGTTAGCTTTCAAATTTCAGCCAAAAAGAAAGTTCTGACCAGATACGCCTCTGAGTGCGCCAGGATGATTCCTGCTTCCTAATGTGCCTTTGATTTTAATTGCTCGAATGTGGGCTAAATACACGACCAGAAACACTCCCCGCTTCTCTGTAACCATAAATAATCTGGAAACATCTCGGCATATGAATTGCAGACTTCCCAGTTGAATGATGGACTTAAAACGGGAAGTGGCCCCACCCCTTGCCCGCCCCACTAATGAGCTGTACGTCTTCCAACCCACGCCCGGCGTAGCTGGCACCGGCCTCCAGTGAAACAGCAGGATCAGGTCTTCCCCCCAGACCAGCCAAGAGCCCTGCAGCTTCTGCCGGGGCAGCCAAGTCTCCGCAGGCCACGTTTATTAACCGACGCCCAATTAGTTTCTGATGGCCTCGGCTCACATGTGCTCAATGGAGCTGGAATTAAAGTGAAAGCTGGAGGGTCTTTTATGTGCACGCCAAGTTTAAGGTCCTCTCCTCCTCCCCTGTCTTTCCGTCGGAAACTTAAATAAGGCACAAGACCTCTTTATTATTATCTTCACTCGCCTGTCAGCAGATTAATCTCAGCACGGATCGGGGGGATGCATCCTTAATCTGCAGTTTTAACATCCATTTGCTAATCTCAAGATGTTCCCAAGCAGCTGTGCTTTCTTTTCGGCACTTCTCACCAACCTCCTGACACTCGGCGAAGCACGTGATCGTCAAATGGGCTGGACGTCTGCGTCGCCCTACTTTGATTTCCTGCTCCAATTTTGGCTTTCAGCTATTTCTGCCCGGACCCTCTGCGGCTGTTGTCTTTGTTACTGTTTGTCCATCAGATCCAGTTCATAAAGTTTCCCCATCTGGTTCCCAATTTGTTATTGTCAAACCCGAGACGGGAACCTAATAATAACAACTCTGCCCCTCATCTTGTCAAAGGAATATTTGAATCGTGTTATGTTTTGTTAAATTCCGGACATTCCCAGTTAATACCCATTTGCCAAACACATCTTTATCTAATTATTCCTTCATATCCATTGTTTTTTTTTTTTTCCCCTAGTCATTGTGTAACATTCCTTGAAAAGATTCTCTGTGGATCACTGTGAAGAGTCGCTTATCCTCCGTCACCCTTTGTTTTTCAGGAGCAAGAAGAAAACAAGAGTGCAACTAGTTGGCCGGAGTACTACATTGACCAGCTCAACTCGATGGCAGCTGTAAGTTATAAAATGCTTTATTCTTTTTCGGGATTGAGGATAAAGAATAAGGCTTTTTTTTATCACTTTAATTCAAGGACAGTGTAATTCAGTTCAGCTGGATTGTAGCCATTAAATGCACACAATTTAGCTCTAAGACATGTTTTATATTGAATAATACCACATCAGCTACTGTGCTTTTAAGCTGCCTGTAAAACGTTAAATCTTTTTTTTTTTTTTGTAGAGGAAGACTCTCCTTGCACTGGAGAAAGAAGATGAAGAGGAGAGGAACAAAACCATAGAGAGTTTGAAGACCGCTCTGAGGACACAGCCCATGAGGTCACTTCCTGTCTTTTATGTTAAATGTCAGCGCGCTTCTTCTCGTTTAACCCCGATTCATCCTAACCACGCCCTGTTTTTGGCTTATCGCACAAAATGGAAATGTGCCCTTCAAGGTTTAAATAGCTGCAAAAGTCACTGCGTGATTCTGCTCTCCACAAATACAAATGCCCTGGGTTCCCAACACACGCCTGTTTTGAATAAGGAGGTGAAATAAATGTCTCCTCCTGAACTTCTGCGTCTTCATCACAGGTTCGTGACTCGCTTCATCGACCTCGATGGCCTGACGTGCATCCTGAACTTCCTGAAGACCATGGACTACGAGACCACGGAATCGCAGATCCACACGTCCCTGATCGGCTGCATCAAGGCTCTGATGAACAACTCGCAGGGCCGCGCCCACGTGCTCTCCCATCCGGAGAGCATCAACATCATCGCCCAGAGCCTCGCCACAGAGAACATCAAAACCAAGGTGGCGGTGTTGGAGATCATGGGCGCCGTTTGCCTGGTGCCTGGTGGCCACAGGAAGGTTCTGGAGGCCATGCTGCACTACCAGCGCTTCGCTTGTGAGAGAACACGATTCCAGGTGGGTGGACGGAAGCGCGTGGTTTGAAATATCTGTGCACACTTAAGTCAGAGGACAGATATTTAACGCTGCCTGGCCTGTCCTCCCACAGACACTCATTAATGACCTGGACCGAAACACAGGGCGATACAGAGATGAGGTCAACCTGAAAACAGCCATTATGTCATTTATAAATGCTGTGCTGAGTCAAGGCACTGGAGAGGTAAATTATAACCACCACACAGCTTTTACGCTTCGGTTCCCACCGAAAGGTCATCCGGGCTCCCTGCTAAAAGACTATTAAATGATCCCGTGACTCTTCTGTTTACCTTCGCACAGACAAGTTTGGAATTCCGTATCCACCTACGATACGAGTTTCTGATGTTGGGGATCCAGCCTGTGATCGATAAGCTACACTCTCATGAAAACTCCACGCTAGACAGGTGAGAAGGGACGAAAATAGCACGCCGTCGTACGTCCTTTGATGCCGATGCGCGAAACATAAGAGCACAGTCGACAGTCGCCTCTTTAAGCCCGGCTGCCTCTCACACCCAGCCTCTTCTTCTCACGCTCGCAGACATTTAGACTATTTCGAGATGCTGCGGAACGAGGATGAGCTGGCGCTGGCCAACCGCTTTGAATCGGTAAGTGGAAAAGGAAATCGTTGCGCGCTCCCCATAAAGGGTTGGGCCTCTTTGAACGGAGTGTTTTTTTTTTCGCCTCCTCAGGTACATATAGACACGAAGAGCGCCACCCAAGTATTCGATCTCATCCGCAAGAAGATGAACCACACTGACGCATACCCGCACTTTATGTCCGTGCTGCACCACTGTCTCCTCATGCCACGTGAGTTCTGACAGTTACTGTCACGCGGTTCACGGGGTAACGAGAAAACAAACACATCACCCTAATGAGGCAACGAACAAGAGATGGTAATTACTGAAGAAAATGCAGAATGGGCCTGAACTGTCTGGTTTTGGGCCAACAAGATAAGGATGTTGACTCTTTTACAGATAAGCGAGCTCGGAAATCGGATAAGCGCGTTCCCATCTGAATGATTCATGTCTAATGTTAGCCAGCTTTTCCCACATCCTTCGACTCGAAAAAGAAAGAGCCACCAGCCAGCCACAGCAACGGTTTTTGTTATGTTCTCTTAGCGACACTTTAAATCCTCTGTTTACTTGGTGAAGAGAGTTTAAGACTTCTGATAAGTGGGTTAATAAGGAAATCTGTTCCTCTTTACTCAGATAAGAGGAGCGGTAACACGGTGCAGTACTGGCTGCTGCTGGATCGGATTGTCCAGCAAATGGTCCTGCAGAACGACAAAGGTCACGACCCCGACGTCACGCCACTGGAGAATTTTAACGTGAAGAACGTTGTCCGGATGTGAGTGCTCTGGTTTTGTGACGGAAAAAAATGGGGACTTGGAACAAATTATCCTGCCATTACATTGAAGAAAGAGAACACTGTTTGTATTTCGGTCTAATAAAACTTTGCCCGACGGTGCTGGCTCAAATAGCACTCCAGTTTGGGGTTGAGAAAAAGGGGTTTTGTCGTTGTAGGCACTAGTTAACTGTGTGTGTCATCCGTGCTGCAGGCTGGTCAATGAGAATGAAGTGAAGCAGTGGAAAGAGCAGGCAGAGAAAATGAGAAAAGGTTTGTAACGCTATGAAATAAAATGTTTGTTTAACAGGATTTGCAATAAAATAAAAAAAAAAAAAAAAACCCTTTGCTGTCAATCCCCGTGGCAGAGCACCAAGAGTTGCAGCAGAAGTTCGACAAAAAGGAACGAGAATGTGACGCAAAGACTCAGGAGAAAGATGAAATGATGCAGACGCTCAACAAGATGAAAGAGAAGCTGGAGAAAGAGACGTGTGAGCACAGGAATGTCAAACAGCAAGTGGCTGAACTGTCTGCACGCCTGCACGAACTCAGCACCGTAAGACTCCCACTTCATAAAAACCTTAAAATACAACCTGCTGATCGGTCAGAAGTGGTTGTGGTAACAGCTCCTTACATCTGCAACTCATTACGTCACCTGACTACTAGTCATTTAAATCACAGGCCCTTCCCTGTATGTCTATTTTTATAACTAACCTTAAGTGAGTAGTTCTGTTTATTTAAACATTCTAAGGACAGTACTTCCAACAGAATAATAGGAATTTATTTATATTTATTCTAATTATTTTTAATTGTCATGAAAAGGCTATCTGTAATATTCTGGTCTGAATATGTTCCTCCTGCTCTCCTCTCCTCCAGAGACAGGCTGCTGTGGTTCCTGGAGGTCCTCCACTCATCCCGGGCCCCCCTGGCGGTCCCCTACCTCCGCCACCATTGCCAAGTTTTGGGGTCCCGGCTCCCCCGCCGCCACCTCTTCCCGGAGCCATGATGCCCCCCCCTCCTCCGCCGCCGCCTCCTCCGGGCGGACCCCCGCCTCCGGGGCGGCCGCCCCTCAGCGGCGTCCCTCCCCCGCCGGGAGCGCCCATCGGACCATCCCTGAAGAAGAAGAGCATCCCCCAGCCGGCTAATGCGCTCAAGTCCTTCAACTGGTCCAAGTTGGCAGAGGTGAGGGAGCAGGCGCCCGTTTACCTGTGCGTCTGTTCACCTGCTCACGGCGCCGGTACAGGACCTAATCAGCTCACCATTCGTTAAATACAGTAGTCAGTCACCTCGACACGGCCAAAGTCAACACCACCATCATGTGTGGTGCAACAGATGGCAGCAGGATGTGCTCCAGACATGCTGGTGTGTGTGTGTGTGTGTGTGTGTGTGTGTGTGTGTGTGTATTACTCACACTGTTGAGCCTTACACACCAATAGCAGAAGGAAACATCCACTTGGCATTTGTTTTGGGTGAAAATTCCTTTTTGATGTCAGAGGAAGTGATGAAACTGCAAAAAAAAAAAAAAAAAAAAAAAAAACAAAGTTCAGATCTTTGATAATCAGAAGAGCATCTCTGAACTCTCTCAGACAGCCTTCAGGACAACAGACAGCAGATGTGGCTGTCTAATGAGTTTCCGCCGCTACATATTTGATTCATCTTTGCAGTTCTGTGGTTGTTTGGTATGGCAGTTATTATTGTTATTGGATGTTTTCGCGGCATCAGCGCTAATGACGATGAGTTCACTGCCCTCAAATGACCTGAAAATCCGCAGCAACCGCGAGACGCTGCCGTGTCAGTCGGGGACCAGAGTCGGTAACTCGGCTAAGCACCAGGGGCGCGGCGAGCTTTTGAAATCACGAGAAAGCGATGACGTGTGAACCATCTCGCCCTCTGCTCAGAACAAACTGGAGGGCACTCTGTGGATGGACATGGACGACGCCAAGGTTTTCAAAATCCTGGACCTGGACGACATTGAGAAGACCTTCTCGGCCTACCAGAGACAGCAGGTACCAGCGTTGTGTTGCCGGCGCCTTATCCTGGAACTAATGAGGCCGTGGCGTTTATCAGCAGCGCTGTTTTAATTTTCCATTTTTGTGTGTAATCTTGATCATATTTGCCAGGTGCATTTGGTAAATGCATGAGTGACCTGCTCACACAGTCGGCTTTATCTGCTCCCATGGCAACAGTTTGTAATTAATTTGCATACTCGGTGCTTTTCACTCACATTTATGTCTTAATTTAGCCGTATGAAGGAGAGTAATGAATGTAACTCTTGTTCGACTTTAACCTACTTTGGCTCAGAGGCGACCGTGCCCAGCATGTCTGGCACGAGTTAATAGACGTTTTAGAAGGGGAAAAAAAAAGGAAAAGCCGTCAATGATGAAATTGTAATTCATTGTCCCTGAGCTTTAAGCCCTGCCGTTAGCAGCAGGTCAGCGGCCGTCCTGTCTGCACCGCATGTGAACTCTGAGCACGCATCAGTTACTCCCGCAGCTCGCGTCTCACCGCCGCCCGCGTCATTACCGATGGATCCGCCGTGGATCATCTTGCTGTTTTGCGTTTATGGGCTGCGATCACGTAACTGCTTGACTTATTCTAATGAATGCTCACATCTTCCCTGCTTCCTGCCTGCATTTTAGGACTTCTTTACGATCAATAACAGCAAACAGGTGAGTGACTTTAACAGTACGGTAGATAAATTCTCTGGATTTTGCTTTTCTTGGATTTATATCATTGTCGTATTTTCAGTTTAACCTTTTCTCTTGACGTCCCTGTACTACCTTTTGTCTGCAGTCAGCTGTCTTACATATGTTTGTGTTTTGCATGTGTCATGACTGTTCCTTTACTGTGTTGTTTTTGTTTTTTTTTTTTACTTGTTTGGGGTCCTCAGTTGACTTTCTTTGTTGCGTGTTGGTGAATACGAGTGCAAATTTTGGCACATCCCACTTGTGTATTTGCGTTTACTGACCTTCTCATCGCTTTGGTGGCAGAAAGAGGCAGAAGACGACACGCTGAGCTCTAAAAAAGTCAAGGAGCTGTCCGTCATCGATGGGCGCCGAGCTCAAAACTGCAACATCCTCCTGTCGAGGTGAGCCTACTGCGGCTACCGTCGGGCTGATTTTAAACAAAATGGGGCAAATGTTAATGTTTTGTTTGTTGTTTACAGGTTGAAGCTGTCAAATGAGGAAATCAAGAGGGCTATTTTAACAATGGATGAGCAGGAGGACCTTCCCAAAGACATGCTGGAGCAGGTACAGCCTCCCTGCACTGTCAGCTCCACTTGAATCAATTTCAATTAAACCACATTTGTTTCTTTTTTAAGTAATTGGTGAGAATAAGTGACTGGTTTCAAGATAGGGGATTAGAATTAGATAGGGGATTTCTTCTCTGTGAGACCTCAGACTTTATTTTTATATGCGTGCATGTGCAAAAATCCAGAGTATCCGTAAAGCTGGAAGAAAGTAAGTCTTGTCAAAATATTGACATTACTTAAAAAAGAAGCTTCTTGATTTAAAAAAAACAAAAAGAACCTGGCACCATTGTTCCTCTGGCACGCACAGGCATAACTCTATTATGACTGCAATTAAAAAAATAAGGAAGCAGACAGAGGAGGACCTGACTGATGGATGCATTCTGAAGCATTAAAATGTGCTTCTCATTTAGCAACTGCACATTCTTGATGGGCTGAAGTAATGAAAGCTCTGCAGACGTCAGCAGGCAATTATGTTTCCGGAGCGCTTCCAAAAATGACATACTGCATTACAAACCTGCGCCGCGCCGCTGCAGCAGATCGGTTCGACGTGCGCGGGTTTGCTAATCGCTTGCCCCCCCCCCCGCAGCTGCTGAAGTTCGTCCCCGAGAAGAGCGACGTGGACCTGCTGGAGGAGCACAAACACGAGCTGGACCGCATGGCCAAACCGGACCGCTTCCTCTACGAGATGAGCAGGTATGCGACCCGCGCCGCGGCTCCCCGGGGCCGCTCCGGGTCAGAGCGGCTCGGAGGGCAGCGGGGAACAGAGGCTGCGTGCGGATCTTGATTTCTAAATTGCGTTGGTAAATCGGGCTGTAACTCGATAAGCGTCGGGGCCGCTGCAAACAAGTCGGGCAGTGTTGTCGTTGCTGGGAACTCGCTGCAGCGTTCACGGTCAGCGGAATCATTCATAAGTCGAAAACCCCTGCGAAAATAAGCTCCATTACCACAATGAAAACAGCACATAAGCATTTTTTTTTTTCTGCAATTGTGTCTCCATGTTTGGATTTCCCTGTTTATAATTTATTATCTTTGTCTATTTTGGTCTTCCTCGCCATGCATTTTCTATTCCCGGTCCAGAATAAACCACTACCAGCAGAGACTCCAGTCTTTATACTTCAAAAAGAAGTTTGCCGAGAGGATAGCTGAGATAAAACCCAAAGTTGAAGGTGGGAAAACACGTTTCTGTTTTATTGTGGAAGAGCAAACGTATCGGCTTTCAGAGCCCGTCCGTGCTCATCCTTCCTGGGCCGCGCTGCTCCTGTGTCTCCCCAGCCCTGAGCAAGGCTTCCAAAGAGATTTTACAGAGCAGGAACCTGAAGCAGCTGCTGGAGGTGGTGCTGGCCTTCGGGAACTTCATGAACAAGGGCCAGAGGGGGAACGCTTACGGCTTCAGGGTGTCTTCGCTCAACAAGATCGCCGACACCAAATCCAGCATCGACAAGTACGGGCCGGGCCCGGTCAGAACCGCGCTCGCGCGTCGGAGCGGAGGCGAGAATGACGCTCGGTCCCCCGTCTGTGCAGGAACATCACTCTGCTGCACTACCTGATCACCATCCTGGAGAAGAAGTACTCCAAGGTGCTGATGTTCCAGGAGGACCTGAGGACCATCCCGGAGGCGGCCAAAGTCAAGTGGGTGACCTCCGCCTGCGGCCGCTTCGCTTGCGGGCCTTTTTTCGGCTTTAATGACGGGTTTGTCTCTGCAGCATGACCGAGCTGGAAAAAGACATCAACAACCTGCGCAGCGGCCTGAAGAGCGTGGAGAGCGTGAGTCACGCCGAGACCTGCGACCTTACGGCTCCTCCGCCCGCGCCTTCGCCTCAGCTCTCTTTCTGCGCGCAGGAGCTGGACTACCAGAAGAAGCGGCCGCAGGAGCTGGGAGACAAGTTCGTGTCGGTGGTGAGCCAGTTCATCACCGTGGCCAGCTTCAGCTTCTCCGACGTGGAGGACTCCCTCGCCGAGGCCAAGGAGCTGGTAAGCTGGACGCCGTCGCTCTCGCTCTCGCTCGCCGCCGCGAGCAGCGAAAGCTGCTTCCTCCGCGCAGCTGTTTCCACACGCTTCCCTGACCCCGCCGGTCACCTCTCCAGGAAGGCTCACAGTAGGAGCGAAGTGCTCCGGCTTCCTGCCACTGAACCGCCGATGCTTTATTAGTCAGACCTCTCATTGTGTGAGCCGCAGAGGGCTGCGTATCGCTTTACCCCATTATTCTCCGCTTTGGATGGATGTTGGTCGGCTCTGAGAGTTCCTGTTAAACTCTCCGCAGTGTTTAGTTTTTATCATACTGCTAATGTTTGCGGTGATTTATGGCTTTCTGCAAATAAACCTGGAAATACCTTCTTTTCTACCAGCAGCGCAAATTAAATTTATGCGTCTGTGCGCACAGGAACGGTCTTTATCCTGACGGGTTCATCCCCATGGTGTGTGTGTGTGCGTGTGTTGATCCAAGTGCGCAGCCGGTCACATGGCAACCATTAGTTTCCGTGAATCATTTACATTGTCCCACAGTTAAATATTTGAGAGTGTTTACAGTGGTCTGCTGCACTGGGAAACAGAAACACTGTAAAGGTCAGCGGGGCACTTTAAACAGCGTTTTAAATCTGCTTTATGGGAGAGCGCGCCGATGAAAAAGCCAAACGCGAGGAAGGTGTCGTTGCCATGCGTCTCGAAGCCGGCGGAAAAAAACAATGAAGTTTTAATTTGACTGACCACACGTACGCGGAGATCCCTCCAGGCACCTGGGAGAGTTTACGCAGGGTAGGCTTCTCAGCAGGGTCTCACATCTGGATGCTGTCATTTTTAAGTTACTGTGAAAATCAGTCCACAAACACATTGCCTTAATTTGGGCTCTGGCTCCGCTCTCTGGACTGGGCTATAATCAGTAGCTGGTCAGATTTGGTTAAAACAGGCTTTAAAGTCCAACTACTGGTGCCCTGCTCTGATTTCAAAGGCCTGAGACCTAATGAGTCTCCTGTAAACCAGTCAAACACTGAGTAAAACATGGCTGCGCTTTGCCCTGCGGTAAATCTAATCCCACATGCCCCCCCCCACACCCTCTTTGGTCTCACAGTTCCTGAGGGCAGTAAAGCACTTTGGTGAGGATGCCAGCAAGATCCAGCCAGATGAGTTCTTTGGCATCTTTGACCAGTTCCTCCAGTCGTTCTCGGAGGCTCGGCAGGAGAACGAGAACATGCGAAAGCGCAAAGAGGAGGAGGAGCGCAGGGCCAAAATGGAAGCTCAGGTACGCCAACGTTTCGTAGGATCTTGACCTAAAGAACCTCAGAAATAGACTCGATGTGGCTCGAACAAGCCTCCAGGTCAGTGTTTACTGATGATTGTCCACTTTCACGTGGTCGGTGTTTTCTATGAATTTATGGTGGGCACATTTGAAGGCAGGTGACTGGAGGAGGTCTGTTCTAACCCCGTCTCTGTCGCGTAGCTCAAAGAGCAGCGGGAGCGGGAGCGCAAGGCCCGCAAAGCGAAGGCGAACGGCGAGGACGACGGCGGCGAGTTCGACGACCTGGTGTCGGCGCTGCGGTCGGGCGAAGTCTTCGACAAGGACCTGTCCAAGATGAAGCGCAACCGCAAGCGCATCAACAACCAGAACACGGACTCGAGCAGAGAGCGGCCCGTCACGAAGCTCAACATCTAACCTGGGGAGGAGGGGGGGGGTGGGTCGAGGCCGCCCGCCCTCCGCGCCACCCGCCCCGACCCTCGCCCCTCCCTCCGGGTCGACCTGACACGCACATTCCTCACGCACCCTCCTCCATTCCCACCCAGCTCGTCCTCACGGCCGCGGGGCCGCACGCATCACATTTAGACCCTTCACCCTCTGAGGTTTTAAGCCAAAAGTTGTTACTAATGACCAAAACGGGACGCTTCTCTCTGCAGGCTCAGCTTTGGTCAGCGTTCGTACGCAGGAACAGAATGTTTGTAGCGGGAGCAACATTTCCTTCAGTCTTTTTTTTTTTTTTTTTTAAACTAGAGCTGTCCTGTGCTGTTTTTGTACGTCACGATCTATGCACAGATTAGAGATGCAGGGCCGACGGACTCTTCCAGAGCTCGAGGCTCGATCCAAAAGGAGGGGGGAAGGTTATTCCTCCTTCACGGGGCCATTTTGTACGGATTGAAGTTGGGGTTGGGGGGGGTGGGGGTGGGGGATCGAGAGGCGCCTCGGCCTCGGGCTGTCCGGGAACTTTCGGAGAAGGACTGAACCTGAACTTCATTTTGACGTCGCTCCTCTCTTGCAGTCAGAACCACCTGAAGACTGAGACTCCGACTCGATTCGGACCTGGTTCGAGCTGCAAGTGACGCAGCCGAGAGACAGAGTTTTCTATTCATCATTATTGACGTGCAGCATTTATATATCTGATAACTGTATGTTTTATTTGAAGATTTTTTCTGTTAAGAGCTGGCCTTAACTCTGTTGATATTAATTGTTGAGTGGGTACTCTCTAAGGCCTGGGCCTAATCTGCAATTTCTCAACAAGTGTGGACACTCGAGTCAGACGGTAGATTACATTTATCTATATATAAGGTTGCGTGCTTGTTACACATGCACATATTAATTCATAATTACTATGCTAAATGCCATTAAAAACATACGCAATAGATGCAATACACTTGTTCGTTTCTGGAGGGCGTTTTCCTCCGGGAAGTGGTTATTGAAAAAAAATGTGCTTTCTGTGCGCTGGCTGGATTTACACCAGAGTAAAAAAGGAAAAAAAAAAAAAAACACAGACGTAGGACCCTGATTTCACTGTATTAAAACAAAGAACATGAGTGTGATTTTTTTTTTTTTTTTTTTTGAGGGATGATCCTTTATTTCCCGTGCTGATGGAGGAGTGGATGAAGTTTCTGACCCCGAAAATCAAACACTACTTAAGCCAGAGGTGAATGTTATGGGAGCGGACGTAACCGCCAATGCTTGAATCAGCCCGCGTGTCCGCCGCCTCCTCCCAGAGTGAGCTTAAACATGAGAGAGGGGGAGCCACAGACATGTTAGTCACCCAAATAATGCCTTTAGAAGCAACCCGAAGCACTTGTTGATTGTCGGACCTGCGTCGGCTCTTTGTTGTGTGCTGCTCTGGGGAGTTTGTCTGGCGCGCCCTGAGCGAGATCACGTGCAGGATGGTGGATATTTAGGCTGCAGAAGAAGGTTGTTTAGAGTCTGCTTTGAATGTTGCGGCTTACAGGCAGTGTGGAGGCAGTTTATGTTTCTTGTAACTGCACCGGATTTGGCTGCTGTGGACTTGAATACTTCATCCACCCCTTCACCCAGATAACTTTTTTTTTTTTGTCTCAACTCTTCCTTTAAATTTGTCCCCTCGACCGTGTGAATCCATCCAGTGCCAAGACGTCTCCATTGGATTTTTATAATTTAAATATTTGCCTTTCGTTGTACAATACCTGATGATAATAAATGGAAGAAAAAATGTTTAGGTTTTTTTTTTTTTTGTATTTAGTCAATAAGCACAAACACTTGTACCAGCTCTTCTGTATTGTTGACCAGTGCTAAAGAAAAATGCATTTTTGAGCACAAGTAAAGGACTGAAAGATGAAAATATGGGGTTTGAGTGACGTCAGAGCCTGACGGTGTCTGCTCTCGTGTCTCCATCTAGTGGCCAGATGCGGCTCCTGCACGAAATACGCGCGTCCAAGCGCCATTCAGTGACCGCTGGTGTTTGTGTTCCACCCTGTGCGTGTTTTCTGGTTAGTCGTCTGGGTTGTGCTGCAGAGGGCCAGATGGACGCCTGCTTACTTTATTTGCCCTCCCAGCCCAGCTTTCCGTCCACGCCTGTTTGTCCTCCCGCGGTCCAGCTGCTGTCCGGAGAACGGTCTCTGGTCGTCCGCATTTTCCAGCGGAGGAGCACATTTGCCTTCCTGACGAGCGCTTTCACGTCCCAACGTGAGTATAAATGAAGTTTAAAGTAAAAAAATAAAATAAAAGTGTGCTCATGAAAATGATTATTTGCACTTATCTGCACACGCGTTGTAGTTCTCAATCGTGGCCACCCGAGGGCGCTGTTTCACCGGTGAAAACAGGAAGTTGAACATCTGCCGCTTTCCAGATGTGGAAACGGACTAGAATAACTGATTTGTTTGTTTGTTTATTTATTTATTTATTTATTTATTTAAAGCTCCCGGGTGGAATTATATTCTAAATATCACTAAAAATGGGCGCTCTGGTACCCAACAAATGAGTTTATTGCTAAAAAAAAAAAAAGGACTTGGAGTAAAGACACATTTCCTCACTCAATAATAATAATAACAATAATAATAATTCCATTAGAAGCATCTTTTTTGCAGACGACCGTGTAGCTTTGGCCAGGGTGTCTCACAGCAGGACCACTGCTGGTGTTACTGGGAGACCCCCCTGGCTGACGCTGTTGCATCAAAATCAAAAACAGTCATCCACAAGATGTGTGTCACGATTTAAAACACATTAAATCTAAACGGCCCCGACGCGCTGCTCCCCTGCTGTTTTGAAGAATCACGTGATTTTCGGTTAAATTGGAATTTAAACATCAACATGTGTAAAAATGTATCTAGATCAATAGAAGCCAAGATTCAGCAGCGCAGCCTGTTAATACACAAAGATTTGGAGTTGGAAACATTTTTCTAATTTATTTTCATCACTTGGTTCCGTTCCATGAAATTTGTTGCACTTTCATCACCTTTATGGCTTTTATTAAAAACAATACTCATTGAAGTGGTCCTAAAAACTACTAATAACATCAGTCACATCTTATTTTTCACAAAAAGTGTACAATCGTATATTAATTAAGTTTCATGACATTTTAAAAAAAAAAAAAAAAAATTCAGCTTATTAAACCATGCGGATAAAAGATAACCAGCCTGTGTTGAAGTTTTTAATGTTCACGTCATCACTGTCAATGGTTACGTAACCATGAGAATAAGAACAGATGGTAGGCAGGCATCAGTTTTTAGAATTTCACTGGATGCATGCGTTTATACGTCTATAAAATAAAAATAGACTCGACTGAGTCACATGCTGATGTCCCTAATTCACTTATTAGACACAGAAATTAAGAAAATACCGTGTTTGCTCATATATGAAAAAATGTTAATGCCCGCAGCATCACGCGTTCATTCTTTAGTCCAAAGCTTCGCCGCTTTAACCGTACAAGTATAAACGCTCCAGAAGAATCGTAGACCTGAGCTAAAGTCAACATGACAGGTGGAATATGCAGCAAATGTTTGTCCCTGTTGAAATATTTACATTGTGTACAAATAATCAAAGTTTTAGTTGGGGTGAGTGTACAGTGTGAGGAGGATTGCATAGTGTGAGGTTCATAATAACTATAAAAACATACCACGTTAGTCAAAAACAGATCAGTGCTTGGTGTAAACCCCTGTAACAAGGCTTTGTTATGGTAAGGCACGTGTTCTATTAAAGGGAAAGGTCGCAACACAAAGAAAATGTATTCTTTGCCTCTTTTCTCAAGACTAATGGAACCACCTTTACAATAATGTTAATTGTTGAGACGTTTAAATGGGAAATCTTAAACCTAAATCCGTGTAAAGATTACACTAAATTATTTACAAATGTGATGTATATGTTCTTTTATGAGCACCGACATGATTAAACACACCAAACAGTGTTTCCTTTTGGGGGAAATCTGCTCGATATTAAGCATTTACTTGAGGTGGAGAACGTGTAGAGACGTATCCTGAATATATCCCAGCGTGGTCGGTCAGCCCTGAAAACACAGGCCCAGTTAATAATTTAGATAATTCTGACCTATAAATCCACTGTTATGGATTTTAATGACTGAGGGCAGATATACAGCGGCAGCGGCTGGTAGCAGCAGCCTCAGAGGACGATGGTTTATGGCTTCGTCTCCAAAGGCCTGGCTCACATGTTTTCCCGTGTGTGTGTGTGTGTGTGTGTGTGTGTGTGTGTGTGTTTGCTCCTGGTTCCTCCCAGCCCAAAAACATGCACATTAGCTTACTGCACCTCTGCACCACATCCATGCACGAATACGATGAGTGAATCGTTAATCCTATAGGATTGTTTATATTCATTAATTAATTAATTATTCAGAAAAGATTGGGGCTTTATCCCAAAAACGGGCAGCAGGAAGGAGAAGGTTTCCCGCACGGCACAGACTGTGAAGGAGTAACCTGCTGTAGTAACCTGCTGTCGTAACCTGCTGTAGTAACCTGCTGGAGCTAAAACGCTGCGTTTTGCATTTACAAGACAACACATGCTGGATCGTTCCACCCTGGAGCCCGTATTCGTATCGTTCTCGTCTCGTTCCTTTTTAAAAACTGGAATGAGTCTTGTCATCCACGTGCCTAAAATCGCTGAGTTTATATTATAAAATAACCTGAAAGGAGTTCCTGCATGCATGCACACGCGTTTCTGGATAAAATATTCCACGTGGCGAACCGACAGGGGTCAGTCGTCCGCCTCCGGCAGCGGTGGCGCCGGGGCGGCCGCCAGGTCTTGGCTTTTGGCTCTGATCCTCGGGGAGGAGATGGGCGGCAGGGAGAGTCTTCTTCTGATGGACAGCAGCCGGAGGATCTCGCTCACCTGAGACTCGAGGATCGCCAGGCGTCCGCTCAGGATCTGGATGTCCCCCTTCAGCTCCAGCTTGGCCTGATGCAGCATGGCCTGCAGCAGCGTGTGCTCGGGCGGCGGCGACGGCGGCGGCGGGGGCGGCGAGGGCTGTTTGAGGGACTCGACCCCGACGGCGTGGTCGAAGGGGTTCCTCTCCGCCGGGCTTTTTTCCATCGGGCTTTTCTCGAAGGAGCTCCTGGAATCTCCGGCTCGCTCGATGCGCACCGTGATGCCGCTGTCGCAGGAGTCGGTCTTGTGCATGGCGCCGCTTTCCGCGGCCTCGTCCCCGCCGCGGGTCCCGCCCTCTGCGCTCTCCGACTCCTCCGCCTCCTTCTTGTCGGGGGCCCCCTGCTGTTCAGGGAGCCCCTTCGGCCACTCCTCGTCCCCCTGAGGCTGCTGTTTCTCGACGGCAGCTGGCGGGGGAGCGCCCGAAGGGGCGTTCCTAAACCGGGCCCAGCCCCGGGCGCCTCTGCAGCCGCCACCTCTCCCTGCAGCTCGGTCTCCGTCTGCAGGACTCCTGACCTTCTGACCCTCCGTGCGCGGCTGCACCGGGGCGCGCTCGGAGGCCCGGCGTTCCTCCGGTTCCTCCGGTTCCACCTCGCAGACGAGCGGAGGAACGCCCGCGCCTCCCGGCATCGCGTCCGGCTGCTGGAGGGGTCCGGGCCGATGCGGGCGGTGGTGCGACTCCACCTGGATGCAGTTGTGGTCGCCGTAGGCGGCGGACTCCCCCGGCGCCTGCGCGTCCCGCTGCTGCCTGAACTTCTGGAAGAGCTTGCGGACGGGGTGGTCGTCCGGGATGGAGAGGGACACCTCGGTCCTCTGGCGCTCCTGCTCCCGCTTTACGTCGGCAATCTTCCTGAAGATGAACTGGAAGAGGACGCACACCAGGAACGCATGAAGAATCGGAGGAGGCCAGGGTCGTCTCTGCGGCCGAGTCAAATCACGTTTAGGCTATCCGGCCTTTTAAAATGTGAAGTCACGCACAATCGGGTTCCAGGTGAGTAAAACCAGAAAACCTGCGTCGGCACAAGCGCTGTTTAAAGCCGCTCGGATGAATAATGGAGTGCGTTTTCATGCCAGCTCATGAATCTTTCAACACTTTGGTCTGAAATTGTGGAGATTTAGAGCTGCTTTAGGGCTGCTGGGTTTCACTCCACGACCTCAGACCCAAGAAATTAACGACAGTTCCTGTCAGCGCAGCCTGTTTATCCTGCTCGGGTCCATCCCAGCACGCCAGACGGGTCAATCGTGATACCATTGTGCAGTAACCCTTGTACTCAATGTCATCTAATAATAAATCTATTTTCAAGGCGGTCAACATACAAGCAATAAAACAATATTACCTAATTAAAAAGCACACCATGCATGAGAAGAGGCTCGTGTGTGCTGCCCTTTAGTTAACTCCGACAACTGGAGTTGGCCCAATGATAAAAGTCAGATTGATTCTTTGAGGGGGGGGTTTCTCTCTAGTTCGGCAGTCTTTTCTATAAGTCGGCCCTGAACAAAGAGCGCTGCAGCCTGCGTGCACCAGATGGGCTTTAAAGTGAATATCCATTAAGAATTGATGTTAGGTTGATCCCATAGGATAAAATTACAGAAAGTAATACAATTCACCAGCTTGATGGGAGTAATACATGCAGCCCTGAAGACGCCTGATCAAAAATGGATAAAGCCGTGTTTGTCAATGTCCGCTGCATTTACGATGACAAATGCGTGGTTAAAAACGCGACGTTTGAGATCAAACTGGTGTTTGTCGGTTCTGTATCTCGTGCGGGTTTCTCGTTTTTACCCGTTTTCGTAGGTTGCAGGTGAGGATCAGGTTGCGGGAGAAGGTGTTGGCGAACGCCGTGTAGAACTCCAGCACCTTCATCAGGGCCTCTCTCCTGATGACGTGCAGGTCACAGTAGGTCAGCGCCCGCACGTTGGCGCAGGCCCTGGCCATCGTGGTCTCCTTCCAGAAGACGTCCCCAAACACGTCCCCTTTGCCTGGAGGGTAACGGGACCCGGGCGTCAGTGGCGGAGCTCGCCCGAGAAAGTCACTTCTTCGTGGGTTTTACCGAGTATGGCGATGACCTCGTCGTCCTGAATGACTTCCAGGGATCCAGAGACCACAAAGCAGAGGGTGTCCACGCTCTCCCCCACGTGGAAGATGAGGTCGCCGGGGGCGCAGTGCGTGGTCTGAAACTCCACGGCCAGAGAGCGCAGACAGCCGTCGCTGGCCAGGCGGAACGCCGGGTGGTCGTTGAAGACCTGGCGGTTGAGGTGGACGCAGATGTCCGCCCGCATGTCTTTGGGACAAATGGAGAGAACCTGAGGAGGAAAACGAGAGCTCAGCGTGTTTGTCGCCCCCCCGGCCATGCCTCGCATCAGCGCGGGTACCTTGTCCGTGTCGATGCCCTTGGACATGGCCCAGGTGGACACCACAAAGTCCATGACCCTCTCGCTCAGACCTTTGGGGACCTGGTAGAGCTTGAGGAAGTCGCGCACGTTGTTGAGCATCTCGTGGTAGCGGTTGGTGTTGGTGTACATCTGCTGGAAGATGGTGGTGACGTTTCCAAAAATGGTTGCATAGAGCAGCGCTGAGGCCCACAGACACGTCAAAACAGACCCATTAACAAGGAATTATTTATCACCAGTGACTAAACCATCAAAAATGACCTTTCACAATGATACAACTGCTTCATTACACCAGTTCCCGCTCTATATATTATCTCGTATCCCTCGCTGATGCATTTGGTGATATAATATCCTCATGCATATATGCTGTGAAATTATCGGCAGGGCCTATCAAACGTATATCGCCCTGTACGTTTTCCTCAGTGGGAGCATCACGCCGCCATGGTGACCTCAAAGAGTCAGTCAGTATTTCCTCTGGTGAGGTTTTTTTTACCCACTCAAGAGGAAATATCTCCGCAGCAGGGCTCCAGAGGCCGGAGCACAGATCTAACGTGATGGCTCATTGTCCGTCTCCAACCCTCCCAGCCGGAGGGCGAACACTCCCTTTCTCCTTTTGCTCATAATTACCGTATCTGTAGCAGGAGATTTACCCGGCGTAACCGGAGACGACGCTTCAGTGTGACTGAGCGAGCTTGCTGATCGGAACACTACCAGAGTACTGGGTGTTTACCAAGAGTAGAGCGTAAAGCGTGGCTGTCACTTCAGGTTTGCTCTCACCCCCCCCCCCCAACACACACACACACACACACACACACACACACACTTCACTTCATACTGTTCAGAAGTGGATTGTAGGTTTGAAAAAAAAAGAAAGCGACACTAAAGGTGAATCCACCGATGTAACTGGAGCCATGAATAAACGAGCACGAACAGGAGTAGCTAACATTTTCATCGGGTTGTTTAAGAGTTTTTAGCTCATTTAGCAGTATTTTTAATAAATTATGTGATTAAGACACTGCGTGGATTTATGTTGTGTCGTATACTACATTTTTTGCTTTAATGTTACTCAAGAAAACATCAAAGCTTCTTTTGCTGCTTGTTTAAATAAAGTTTTAAATAATGGAAGCTTCCTTTAGTTCATCCCTGAGTAGTGAATTTAGATCAATCAGATGCAACAAGCTATTTGAGTTAAACTGAAAACGCCCATCCTCTTGAGGATGCATAGCGGGAATGTAGAATCATAAACGGTCGGCCCGAGACTCATTCATGAATCCCACCGGCCTTATGTGCCGCTTCTCCCAAACCCGTGCACCATATGCTGCCTTACTGGCAGCTGTTAGATCGCCAGCTGGGCGTTCGGAAGCACATTAGTGTCTAGCGTGCCACTCAACGCAGCCAGATTGTTTCGTTTTTCGTGCGAGTTTTTGCTGCCACGTTACTTGCGGATGAACGCATGAATGGAATAATAATAACAACGTCATCAAAGCGTTGGTTTGTAGCGAACCCCAAACCAAACGGGGAGATCAGGCCTTCGTCCGGTTGTTGAGGAGGCACCTGTGAATCGTGTGAACGGGTCTGTGTTTGATCGAACACCTGCACAAACGTGCTGGATACGGCTGTTGCGGCGGAGTACTTACAGCCGACCATCATCATGGCTACAGAGAAAATCTTCTCGCCGTCTGTAGCGGGAGCGATGTTGCCGAACCCAATGGTGGTCAGACTGGTCATGGTGAAGTAGAGGGAGGAGATGTACAGCGTGTCCTTGTTGGGGCCGCCCTCCCACTGCCCCGTACCGCTGGCGTTGTAGCGGTACGGCGTCCCGATACTCAGGGCCAGCTGGTAGAGCCAGCTGTCCGTCTTGATGGTGTTGGTGGCCTCGTCGATGACCTCGTAGTCGCCGATGCTGTACCAGATGCAGGCCAGCCAGTGGGCCACCAGACCGAAGACGCACACCAGCAGGACCAGGACGGCCGCGCCGTATTCCAGATAGTGGTCCAACTTCCGGGCCACGCGACCGAGCCGGAGCAGACGGATGACCTTCAGGGAGCTGAACAGGCTGCTGAGGCCCTTCGAGAGAAGACGAAGACGTCAGTCAGGCGGTTCGAAGGTCATGATTCACCGCTCATCAATGGTCACTGGATCCCTTGACCTGAAAAGTATCGATTGTAGCAGCTCTTAAGGAAAAGCATTGATTCTTACCGGGAGCACCGAGTCTTCAATCCGTGTTGAATTCCTGTGGAAATGTGAGGAATCGCGGAGATGACTCGAAGATGACGAGGTGATGACGTCCTTCAGAGAAATGCCAAGAAATGTTAGTTATTGGCTGTTTTTTTAAAAGTAAGAGTTTAAGTAACATGTGAATTCCCCTCACGTCGTCCACATGTTCGAAGGCATTGATGACGTCATAAGGCAGGCAGGACAGCAGGTCAATGACGAACCACGTCTTCAGGTAGTTCATGCGTATCAGCCTGGCGTCTGAAATGACCTCGCCGGCGGGGCCCACGAAGGTGGTGTGGAAGTTGAGGACGATGTCGACGAGGAAGATGATGTCGACCACGCTGTCCACCACCAGCCAGGCCAGGTTGTTCTGCTTGGTCTTGAAGGAGACGTTGTAGGGCACCATGATGGCGGTGTAGAAGGTGAGGATGAGGATCACCCAGTCCCAGGTGGTCTTGAAGGTGCAGTAGTGGAGGATGATGTGGGGAGGGGTCTTGGGGGCCTCCTGCTTGTACTGGGGGAGGATGTCAGACCCCAGCTGGAGCGCCTGTGGTGGATACAAGGCCTTCACCTCGGGAACACCCGCCCGACCAGCGTCCCTGCCCGGTTATACTCCTACCTCAGCTAGTCTGGAGGGCTTGTGGCTGACATCGGCCTTGCTCAGTGGCGCCAGCTGCTGCACCAGGTTGCGGTTGTTGGTCAGCGCCCGCGTCAGTCTGGCAAATTTCGTCCACCCCGCTGAGGAGAAAACCACAAGCGCCTTAGGAACTGAAATGAGGTAGGCACTGGAATCTCTGGAGTCTATCCCTTTAATTGTGAATGCGCAGCTTTGGAGTCCCTTGGTTTTAGCGGCGTGTCCCCTGGTACAGTGTCCACTGACCCGTACCAACAGCACCTGGACAGTTGTATGCGGCGCGCTGGGAAACGTCTGTCGAGCCGCGCGTCGGCTGCCAGCCACCCCCTGCAGCCCGCCTGTTTGAGAGCAAGGCTGAGACGCTCATTGGCGGCGCCCTGAGCGGGCTCACCTCTGGTGGCCTCGTCTTCGATGGGCTGCTTGAAGAGCGTGATGTCCCTGAAGGTGCAGAGGAAGAGGACCACCTTGTCGTTTTCGTTCCTGATCGGGGCGATTTGCATGTAAAGCCATATGGGTGTTCCTGTCGGACACAGTTACGGTGACAAAAACCCTCTTTTGGTCAAACGTTTACGGTCAAAGGCAGAAGCCTCGAAGGGCAACACTCACTGTTCTTGGTGTAAAGCAGCACCTCGTAGAACTGCGACTCGTGGTTGTTGAAGGTCTTTCGGACCTTGTCGATCATCTTCTTGTCAGTCAGGTCACCGTACATGAAGCTGTGAAACACAAGCGGACACACTCGTGGCTCGCTGTTGTCTCCGTTTCAAACACAATCATGATGTTTCCGTCATGGCCAGTACGCTGGTATCAGTTTAAATGAATGACTGAGTTCAGTGACTGCACTTTCTAGAGCCAACTCAGCAGATTTTAAGTCTTGTCTTTAAAGCTGACTCAGGTTTCCTGTCAAATGAGGTATTTAAAGGGTGTAGAAAGGACTGAAGTGAATGAATAAATCATTGTATTGTAAAAATCTCACTTGCACGTGCTGCTCCTGTGCATGACTTCAGCTCTGTGGTACCCTGACAGCTTGCAGAAGCCGTCATTGCTGTAAACAACCGGCCAGTCGACAATCTGCGCATTTCCCAACAGGAAACTGGTCTCTAGAAAAAAATACAAGGAGAAAACCTGTCATCACCTGTAGATGACTGGAGGTGCCGTTTTTATCAGTGAAAGCTGCAGCATTTTTATCAGCACAGCTCCTGCAGACTGATTCTAAACAGGGAGCTTAATCTCAATTTTGGCATCAGTTTTCTGTTTATCATCTCAAAGTGCAACAGCAATGCAATAATTATATGAAAATCGATTAATACACTGACATAACAAACATTTTAGCAGCCCTGGTGTAGTGATGAGGCGAGTCACTGGGCAGAGAGAGTTGAAATGTTTGTGTTCCGCCCTTAATGTGAAATATTAATGAGGTGCTGCAAAGTTCCGTCACTTGGCAGCAGTTTAATGGAGCTGCAGTCCGAAGAAGAAAGCCTTTAAACATCGATCAGTGGTAACTGCACGTTGATCTGCAACCCTGCAACTGTTCCCAAGAGATCCTCACGTTACTATTACACAGGGAACCCGTCTCAGTTCTACTACCCAGGACTAACGGACCCATCAGACCTTTTATTGCTATCATCATAGTTAATTACACTTTGTGTGAAATTCAGCAAAAGCTTGAATTTTTCCTTTTATTCATAGTTTTGTACAACCTGTGAGAATATCTGAAATAAATTACATAACAGTAATAATATGATACTACTAATACAACTAATCATAATAATAGTCATAATATTTGTATGTTTCTTACTAACTGTATAGTTGTAAAAAGTAACATTTAAATGTTATTTTCTAAAGGTCCCTCAAAGACATCATTAGGTTACTTAATCGTTTAGCTCTGGCATCTTGACTGACATGTCAAATCAATTTCAACTATTTCTCTTCCCCCAGTCTTCTTCTTGTTCTTCTTCTTTTTTGTGCCTGAGATTAAAATTGAGACCTACCGCTTGAACGCCGGACAATATTTTCCAGAAAAGTGTTCTGTGGAGCCACCAGTCCTCTCTTGCCCCCATGCATGGTGAGGGTCCAGAAGCCAAAGTCAGAGATGCTCTCTGGTCGTGCTGGTGCTGATGCTGTCGTCCCCCCTCAGCTCTGCGCTCATCCCGAGGCTGCAGGGGAAAGTTACACAGAATCACTTAGAGATAACCGGATGTCTCATTAGTCAACAAAATAAAGGTCGCGCTTGCGGCGTATAAGGAAAAAAAGTCAGCGTATCCAATCCATCCCGTTCATAGGACATTAACATGCGAATATATATTTTAAATAAAGCCAAGTACTTATCAAATACCAGCATGTGATGGATTGGTTTGTCTCGATATTGACACCTTTAATATTGACAATGACTATCAATTTCCGGTTTTAGCTATTATTATTTCTGGCTTTATGCATTGGCGGTCAGTTTTATTTATTTTTTGATAACGTTAGTTTTTGTTTTATAAAATACTTTTGGCCTTCCAAAACTAGTGTCATGCAATCAAATCTCATTTAGAAAAGCAATTTTAACCTTTGAGAAATCGTCAGAAGTATCTTGTTGAACCGTCAGTATTGGGTGTCAGTCTGTCGTGTTTGAAAATTATTATTTAATAGAATTATTATTATTATTGTTGTAGTTGTTATTATTATTTATTACAACACCTCCGTGTGCAAGACATCATCGTCTCATGTAGTTTTTAGTTGATACTTGACACTTCACTTGCGCATGAGGCGCAGCCTGCAGCCCCGCGTCTGCCCGCCCGGGGGAGACTCCCTCTCACGAATGGGGGGGGGAAACGGTCTTTTAACGCCGAACAAGGCGAAGAAGAGCCCGGGTTGAGGAAGGAGGAGGCAGATAACGGGCTGACGCAGTTAGAAACAGCCCCGACTCGGCCGTTGGCGCCCCCGAAGTAATGGTTAACCGCGGACGCCGGTCGGCCGTGGACGCTGGTTGACCGTCGGTCGGCCGCCCGTTTGACCGACCGTTGACGCCGGTTCGACCGACCGTCGACGTCGGCCGCGCGCGCGGCGGACTTTGGATGCTGCCGCCCCGGACCTCCACGCCGATGTACAAGGTCTGCGCTCCGAGCGGCGTGATCAGGTCGCAGTTGGGTGTAACCCTCCGCGCCCTTTGCTAGGTCTCTCATCAGTCCGCGAGAGGGAAGCGAGACGTCACCAGCTCGCCTGGACGAACATGACATTGTGGTTTGTTTTCTTTTTAAACTGAGCGATTTCTTTTTTTGTTGTTGTTGGTGGTGCGTGTGCGCGTTTAAACTAACGGTTCGTTTCAACAATGGCCGGCAATTGCGTGAAGACGTTCGTGGACGTCTGTAATTACCTCCAAGACCCCCGCCATGTCGCCCGGTTTCAGAGGGTCTGCGGGGTTAAAGGGTCGTTTCCGGTCAAAGCCAAGCCCCAGGGCGGCGGGGAGCCCCAGCAGGACCCCCCTGGGCTGAGGAAAAGGGTCCAACAGGGGGAGCCAAGCCCCGGGGTTAACGTTGGGAACGGGGATTCGCCCTCGCCTCAGGTCAATGGGATGCAGGGCGGCGGCGGCGCGGGGCCCGAGGGCGCTCCGGCGGGCGCGGAGCCCGACACCGTCCTCGCCAAACCTCTCCGCAGGAACTCCCTGACCGAGGAGGTCGGCCAGGAGTTTCTGGTGCACAACAAGTTCCTCTTCTACCTGTTCACCTTCGGGACCGAGCTGGGCAACGAGATGTTCTTCATCATCTTCTTCCCCTTCCTCTTCTGGAACGTGGACGCCCTGGTGAGCCGGAGGCTCATCGTCGTCTGGGCCTGGAACCTCTTCCTGGGCCAGTCCACCAAGGACATGGTGCGCTGGTCCAGGCCGGCGTCCCCTCCCGTGGTGAAGGTGGAGGTGTTCTACAACTCCGAGTACAGCATGCCGTCCACCCACGCCATGACGGGAACGGCCATCCCCTTCTGCCTGTTCATGCTGACCTACGGACGGTGGCAGGTGAGCTCCCGAAGGAACTTCCCGACACATCCCTGACAAACCAGAATAACCTTGTCACCAATACAAAAAAAAAAAAAAAACAACCTTTATTAGTCACCCGGGGTTAATAATCACGATAAATAATGCAAACTACAGCGTTTTCCTCCATGGAAAATCCAGGCTTACTCGCTTCTTCGACTGTTGAGTAATACCCTTTTTGACCATGGAAAGAAAGATGGGTGGGAATGTTTTTGCATAGCTGGTGTCCTAAGATAATAAAGAGCAGAGTGCAGCAGTCGGACAGTTGAATGTGGTAAAACTAGTTCACCGCCTGATAGGGTGATTATGGCTGCTATCTTTTGCCATTATCATAACTGGGGAACAATGGAGGGCAGCAGTCTGGCTGGGTTTTAAACAAAAAAAAAAAAAAAGAGCTTTACAGATACATATTCATATCCAGAGGGAATTAACTGATCTCCTTAAGCTCCCTTGATGTCGTTGAGTTCATGGGCTTCAGTCAGAGATCCACACTCTGTATTCTGATCACAAGCCCTCTTAATGGCTGTGGGATTAACAGCGACGGACCTTTGCGTCTCAGCCACGGTAAAAGAGGGGAATCTGTCTCCCGCATCTCTGTGTATTCCATATACAAATCCCCCCCCTATAGGGGTCACCAGCCCAGTCCCTATAGCGCAGGGATCTCCAAACTGTTCCACAAAGGGCCGTGTGGCTGCAGGTTCTTGCTCAACCCAGCAGCAGCGCACTAGACTGGACTCACTTAATCAACTCATGTGAGTCTTCAGACAGATGATTGGTCAAACTGGGTGTGTTTGACTGGTTGGAAGAAAAACCTGCAGCCACCATGACTCCCACTTTGATCTGTTTTTGTTTCAAACGCCCACACCCACTTTTGTACTTTTGTCCTGACTGAGAAGTGGCTGGTTCCCAGCTCCAGCTAGTTTTAAGAGGGCAGACTGTCTGCAGGATTTGGAGGGGGAGGAAGAGGAGGAAGAGGAGGCGCTGGTGCACACAATGCTGGTACCATAAACCAGTTAAACAGCACACTCTTGCATCGGCCCTTAGGACAATTGTCCGGTATAAAAACAATGGTGGAATAAACGTGTCCATGCACGGAGGCAAAGAGGTCATGGACACACACAGCGTGTCTCTCTCTCTCTCTCTGTCGGTAATCGTGTGCGACTGTTCTCTCTTTTAGTACACCTTCCTCTTCGGCTTCTGCGTGGCTCTGTCCTGGAGCGTCCTGGTGTGTGTCAGCAGAATCTACATGGGGATGCATTCTGTCCTGGTGAGTCCGTCCGCCGGCTGTTATGAAACGTTTATTTTGGTTCTCGGTTATTTTCTCAGGAAGCGAAAGCAGAATCACGTGAACGGGCCATGACGAGTGTCCGCCCCTGTTGAATTATGTGTGTGTGTGTGCGTGTGTGTGCGTGCTGCAGGAGGTTATCACCGGGTTCCTCTACACGCTCTTGATCTTGGCCTTCCTGTGCCCCCTCCTGGACGCCATCGACACCTTCTACATGGCGGACCGCTACGCGCCCCTCGCCATCGTCGTGTCTCACGTCAGCCTGGGACTCGTGGCCTTCTCCCTGGATTCCTGGAGCACGTCGCGGGGCGACACGGCCCAGGCCCTGGGCACCGGGGCGGGGGCCGCTCTGGCCACTCACGTGAACCATCAGCTGGGGCTGCTGCTGGACCCGCCGCCGTCCTCGCTTCCTCTGACTCTCCAGTCAGTCACTGTTAACGCCGTGGCCCTGTCCACGCTCCGCTTCTTCGTGGGGGTGGCCGCCCTGCTCGTCACGCGGATGGCCATGAAGGCGGTGACCATCCCGTTCCTGTGTCGCGTCTTCGGGCTGCCCTCAGACAACGTGCGGCAGGCGCGGCAGCACATGAGAGTGGAGCTCCCCTACCGTTACATGGTCTATAGCGTCGTGGGCTTCAGCTGCGTCTGCGTCGTGCCTCTCCTCTTCAGGATCATGAACCTTGCGTGAGCGACGGCGAGCCTCCGCGGCCGGCGTGTTCAACCGCTCGAGTGAAGACGCGAGGCGCTCGAGGACAAGACGAACCCCTTGTCCCCGATGTAAAGGATCAACGCGGTAATATTCTATATTTTTAGTATTGTCGGTAAATATGATGTGTGCCGTAGAGTTCGACCAAAAACTGGTAAAAGCATCAATAATCTGAACCGCTGCGTCGTTCTCCTCTGTAAATGCACGAGTCGTGTGTCCACGGGTGAAATTAGCCCCCCAGTATACGCTCCTAACAGGTAAAATTGCTTCGGATTTTGAATTTTGTTTGTCAGTATCAAGTATTGACAGTAACCACGTCCGCATCACCAGTGTTACGCTTTAAAATCTGCCTGCGGTCAGCATATATGTGTATTAAAATACAGGCGCTATCGGATGTACTGTATGACACTGTCTTTTGTTAAACCATGCCTCTAACGCTTCGTCTGTAAATACATACTGTATTACCACATTATTACTTTGATTAAACCAACCACATCCTGGTAACATGAAGATGTTTCTCAGTAGTTCTGGAAGAAATTAAATACTGTAAGTATTTAAGTTTGGGTTATTTATACTTTTTTTTTTCCAGGTCCTGCGTATTCATACCATGAAAGGCAATATTTAGCGTTTTAATTTTACTCTCAATTTTGCTCCAAATGTAATTACACTGATTGGTGAACACAAGAAATCAAAGCGTATTAATATATATATATCTATATATTTGATAAGTATTAACCTGAGCTAATTTTTAAAATTGGTTTCCAGTTCACCTGTGACTGATTTGTAACAGTTCTATATGAAAATACTCCTGCTGCCCTTCCATTACAAAGCTTTAACCTTGAATGTTTATTTTGTCAATCGCTGTTGTAAGTGCCCCCCCCCCTCATGTTTTTATTGTTAAACCTGCAACCTAAATACATATGGAATATTTATGAGACCTCCATGCATTTCTTTTGTTTGTTTTCTTTTGGGAAAATAATAAAAGAAAGTTCTTGAATAAACAGATTATAGAGTGGTCTTTAAGTCTTGTGAGTGGGTGACTGCAGACGGACAGTTTGGTCTCTTTACTTTCTTTTACACTCATCTAGAGAGCACAGTGGTCTCAAACTTAACCTTTGATCGGCCTAGATAAGGCTTTTAGCTATTTGACTTTTATCCTAACTGTCGGCTGGGGATGTTTTCCTGAGGTCAGCACAAAGAAAACACCCTTAAGAGCGGTGACTGGTTTAAAAATGTGATTATATCTTCATTTTGTTTCCACTTTCACGGTCATTAGAATCCGTTTTTATTTAATCCTTTTATTTTGAAAAGTCCGGCTCTTAAACCGGACGTCCGTTTTCTTTTCCTGATCAAAACATTCATTCCGCGTTAAGGTGACTGTTGAATCTCGTCCCTTTTAGATGACGCCGGAGCTAAAAAAAGACAATCAATCCGTCCACGACTGTCGACCACAAGACGTTTTTGAGTGACATCGCGACATTCGCTCCGTTGTCCGCGGCCTGTCCACTTTGAGAACTTTGCTCGAGTCGCTTGGAGCTTCAACCCCCGCAGGTCCAGGAGAGATGCCTCTTCTGCAAAAGTCAAATGTCACCGGGAAGAAAAGGTGCGACAAAGGGTGAAGTGGGGGAGGAGGGGGGGTCTGAGAGTGTGTCTGAAAAATGAGGGGATTAACAGGGATGTTCAATCTGGTTTTCAGGTTGAAGCTGGACTGGAAGTTCGTGGAGAGGTTCTGCAGCATCCAGAAGGTCCTCTTCCCCTCATGCACCAGCCAAAGCGCTCTCATGTTTGGGACGCTGCTTGTGGTCACCCTGACAGGTAGGAGGCACAATTGAACTCCCTTATTAGTGCAAGAGATGATATTTATGGTGTCAGGATCAGTCCTGCGGCTTCCAGGGTGTCTCTCTCTCTCCACAGACGGTATCTTCTGTGGGGTCGTAAAAGCTCTGTCTTGATAACACGAGAGCGCATATTCAGGGTTTTTTCTGCTGATCTGTGGCCCGGCGTCGCCTGGTTTTTTTACGGCCACGTCCCCGCGCGCTGACATGTCGGTTCTGCCCCCCAACAGAGCAGCTGATCATTTACCAGGTGGGAGTTCTCCCCAGCCACTTCTACAACGTGCTCGCCGACAAAGATTACCCCGGTTTCAGGAGTTTGGTGGGGAAGGCCGTGGTGCTCATCTTGGCCAATTCCACGGTGAGTCGAGCCGCGTTGGGACACCCACGCATCCCTGACTCGGCCGGAGCCGTCGTGGACTCCCACGTTTGTGGTTGGCCTCTATTGATCCAAGCGGCCCTGTGATTGGTCTTTAAATCTGCAGCGTCCGTAAGACTCGTTTGTCAATCAGTGACTAGAACGTAGCGGTTTCAGGGAGAGATAACGCATCTTGACCCAGATTATTGTCCTAAATTAAAGACCAAGAGGACATGAAGAACTTTAGTACATGTTTGAACCACAGAAAACTGTAATTTCCCGACCTAATCGATGCGTTTAAGTACAGTTATATTGACTGTATTAAGGTATATTTTATATTTATTGTAGAAAACCACTCAAGTATTCTACGTTCTCTTCACCACCATCTTCTCTCCCCGCTCTCTCCAGTTGAAAAGCCTCGACCAGTTCATCTGTAATCTGATATATGTGAGCTGGAGGAAAACGCTGACCGAGAGCCTCCACGCCTCCTACTTCCAGGGCCGAGTTTATTACACCGTCAACGTGCTCCGGGAGGAAGTGGACAACCCGTAAGTGGTTGCCGACGGTGGGGATGGTGGTGGTGGTGGTGGTGGTGGTGACGAGCAGTGATGTGTGGCCAGGGACCAGCGAATCAGCCAGGATGCGGAGCGGCTGTGCAAGCAGCTGAGCACCATGGCGAGTCGCCTGATCGTGTCGCCGTTCACGCTGGCCTACTACACCTACCACTGCTTCTACAGGTGAGTGCTCGTGCGCCTTCCTTCCGCCCTCGCCTCCCTCCGCCCCCTCAGCCTCTGGTCTTCTGCGTTCGCAGCACCGGTTGGATCGGCCCCGTTGGCATTTTCGGTTACTTCGTCATCGGGACTTTCGCCAATAAGATCCTCATGGGGCCGATCATTTCGACTTTGTTTGAGCAAGAAAAGCTGGAAGGAGACTTCAGGTAAACAAAGGCTTTTGGAGCCACACCTTAACTTTCTCCAGCCAAAGAAGTTTATTTGGCTTCTAAATCTTGTGCGCGTGTGTGTGTGTGTATGTTTGTGTGTGTGTGCGTGTGCGTGTGTGTGTGACTCAGGATATGCGTCAGCGGTTTAAGAGGAAATGTGATTTATTTGTTCTGTTTGAGGCCCCCTTACATAAGAGAGATGAACTGATAAAATAGGAACGTGCAGTTTGAAGTTTTTTTGTTTTGTTTTTTGCTCCCAGGTTCAAACACATGCAGATCCGTGTCAATGCAGAGTCTGCAGCTTTTTACAGGTCAGGCCCTCGCGCAATACTGCGTCGTGTGTGCAAAATGTCACGTCTGGAGAGAGCGATCAAGTCGTGTTTAGAACCGCTCTGGTCATTGAGTATGAATAATAAGAATAAACTCCTGACTGGTCGTTTTTGAAGAGCTGGAAAAGTGGAGCACATGAGGACCAACCGGAGACTGCAGGCTCTACTGCAGACCCAGAGGAGTTTAGTGAAGAAGGAACTTTGGCTCTACAGTAAGCAGGCCGCCTTCACCACCACTCCGTAGATCTCTCACGACACTCGCGGCCTCACCTTCCCTCCTCTCCTCTTCCCAGTCGGCGTGAACACCTTTGATTACCTCGGAGGATTCCTCAGCTACATCATAATCGCCCTTCCCATCTTCACCGGCATCTACGACGGTCTCACCCCCGGTGAGCTCAGTGCTCTCATCAGCAAGGTGAGACGTTTCACTTGTCGCGTGTAAGGCGTGGATTTAGTTTGTTTTTTTTTGGCCCAAGTTGACGTTTCATAGATCGGCCGCTGGGTGGCAGCAGACGCCCTTCCCGGAACCCAAAGGGTTCCAAGTTCACCCGTTTGAAAGAAAATATTAAAACCCTGTTAGACACTTATCATTTGATGACAGTGTCTCATACTTTTGTCCGCGTGTCCTTTTCTCGTTCATATTCAGAATGCATTTGTCTGCATCTACTTGATAAATGGCTTCACGCAGCTAATAGACCTGTCGACCACTCTGTCAGACGTGGCGGGATACACCCACAGGTATCACCCTGCATGCCTAAACACTTCCCAGAGGACGAACGGGATGACAGTCGGCGATTGTGGGCGTTGTCCCGCTCGCTCAATGCATTTGTGCATGTGTGAGATCAGGATCGGAGAGCTGAGGGAGGTGATGGACGACATCTTACACGAACAGTGCGACTATGACCCTGCATCAGGGGAGAGCTACGACTTTGACAGGTAGATATTATTTTGTGTTTATATTTTTTAAAAATAACCCAAACGCTGACCTACTTTCTGATGGTGTAAATGAGATTGTTTTTTGAATTTTAAACGCTCTGTTCTCTCCCTTAATTTCTCCTTTCAGTGACTTCAATGTCCATGCAGGGCCCGTGGACACTGCCTTCACCGTGGACAAGCTTTCATACAAGTCGCCGTACGCCGATGAGCTTCTGGTGGAGGACCTGACTCTGAAAATCAGTCAGGGAGCGCACCTGCTGGTGGTGGGAAACACGGGCACTGGCAAGACGTCTCTGCTGAGGGTCCTCAACCGCCTCTGGGAGGCGGAGAGCGGTGAGAACGTGGTTCTTTTTGTGAGGAGGAGCAGGATCTTTAAATGTCAGTTGACGTGAAATGGATCCGAGGGCACGTCTGCCGTCTCCTCAGGCTTCGTCCAGATGACCACGTGCTTCGGACCCCAAGGGACCCTCTTCCTGCCGCAGAAGCCATACCTGACCGACGGGACGCTGCGTGAGCAGGTCGCATTTCCCTGAGCGCTCCAGAGCTTTTCAAATTAAAAGAAAAAGGAAGAATTTTGTTAAAAGAAATTTTAACATCCAGAAAGACGAGAATCAACAGTTTGTCTGTCAACAGGTGATCTACCCGCTGAAGGACATCTACCCTCAGTCAGGTATCCCGCTCCCCCCGTCCACATTATGACCTGCAGCCGTTAGATCTTTATGATTATAAATCAATACGTTATTGTTTAACTGAGGGGATATTTTTCACAGCGTGGGCTTTGTGTTTCAGGGCTGGTGGATGATGAGCGAATTGTGCAGTTTCTGGAACTGGCAGGAGTGGTAACTGCACTTTCATTTGCAGTTTGTTTTTTTTTTCCATCTTAAACACCCATTTGGGCGATAAGGTTCGGAATTGAAACACCCGACGGTCCTGAGTGAAACTTGTGTGTTCCAGTCCAGTCTGCTGAGGAGGACAGGTGGGCTGGATGAAGAAGTTGACTGGAACTGGTAGGAGAAATGCTTCCAACACACAAAAGACACTGGTATTTGGGGGAGGGGTTTTAAAAAGGGCAACCAGGAGTTGCTCCAGGTGAAGGAATGTTTCTCCTCCTCAGGTATGACGTCCTGTCTCCGGGGGAAATGCAGCGGCTCAGCTTCGCCCGCCTCTTCTACCTGCAGCCCAAATACGCATGTGTGTATTGTGGATTCATGCATTCATGAATGCGTCGCAGGCTGTGACACCCACAGTCTTTGATTGAAAATATTTGCATGGTGTCATTTCCAGAGGTGACCCGGAGCAGGCATTTATTTGTTTTTTTCCGGCTTTACTTTTCTCCTCAGTCTTGGATGAGGCCACCAGCGCTCTGACGGAGGAGGCCGAGGCACAGCTGTACCGGGTCTGTAAACAGCTGGGCATGACCTTGATCAGTCTGGGGCACCGCAGCAGCCTAGAGAAGGTACAGCGGACACGCAGCGCTGACGCGGGGACCTGGGGTTGACGCCGCCTTCTCTTTCAGTACCACGACGTCCAGTTGAAGCTGTGTGGAGGAGGCCGCTGGGAGTTAACGAAGCTAAGAGGCCCCAAAGATGAGGCCACGTGACTCCAGAAGCTCCTCGCTCAATCCTGGAGACGTGAGACGCACTGGGTTTGGACACTAGGCCAGAAACAAACACTCCAGAATGAATGACTTTGATGCTCTCTGGTGTTTTTATACGTAGTTGTTTACATAGTTGCTGCCTGTTTTCTCGGTTAAATCCGTCATGTGGGATAATTCCAGGGAAAAATTCTTCTTATCTGATTAAACCAATCAAGAAGGGTAACGGACACATTTTTATTTTTGCTTTACATTCACCTCGTTTAAAAATGTGGATTTCATCATAAGAAAAAGACAAATTATATCAGTGGATTATACAGTTCATTTTTCAAAAAATAGTATTAAAAATTGGTCTAAAAGGTTTTAATTGGCGGTGGAAACGTCAGGAAACACGTCATGGCGTTCGTTTGGGACACAGTTCAGCGTGTCCCTGGATGATCTCCTGCACGGCTGCGGGGTCGTCCAGAGTGCTGAGGTCTCCTAAACTGCTCAGGTCCCGCTCCACAATTTTCCGCAGCACCCGCCGCATTATTTTACCCGAGCGCGTCTTTGGCAGACGCTTGACACACTGCAGGAACAGGAGGGAGAGCAAACGCGTGATTTTGGTGCTAGGTGATCCCAAAGGCCTTCATGTCGGACAGACCCACCTGGATGCAGTCTGGGCTGGCGTACTTGGCAATCTTTTTGGACACGATGTCTTTAAGCTGTTTGGAGATGTCCCCCTTTTGTGTGTCGGAACCCTTCTTCAGCACCACAAAGGCATACACCCCTGACACCACGGAGAGAGGAATTCAAACCGAAAGCCACATAAATGACCAAGAAATAACCTATTTTCTTTTGCTCTATTGCACTGGTTAATACTTCTTCCTACCTTGTCCTTTAATGTCATGTGAGTATCCAATAACAGCGGACTCAGCCACTACAGGACACTGATTCTGTCACAGAAATCCACATTCAATGACAGGAGCCTGTTAGTATTTCAAGTTAATCAATAAACAAAGCCGATCATATCAACATAATGAGGAAAAATTCTATTTTCGCCACGCAAATAATACAAATACAAATCATTTCGCACGTAATACCCGTAATGCGCCTCTGGGGGCAATAGTGAGTCAATGGATTTAAAGAACCTCATTTAAAATTAATGTATTGATCAGTAAATGGTTTCTTCAATTGATCTTTGACCTTACCACCACATCCTCTATCTCTGCTGTCCCGATACGGTGGCCGCTCACGTTGATGACGTCATCCAAGCGTCCAGTGATCTGGTAGTAACCTTCCTTGGAGCAATAAGCGCCGTCGCCAGTAAAGAAGTAACCTGACCGCGCAAAGATGAAACCATTTCTCTTATTATTACTATTTCCCACACTTCCGAGGGCCACAAAAGCGAACCCTTCATACCGGGATAAGGTAGGCAGTAGGTCTCGATGAACCTCTGGTGGTTGTTGTGGATGGTTCGGGCCATGCCGGGCCAAGGCTGAGCTATACACAGAGCTCCAGACGTGTCGGTGGAACCCTGCGCCTTCCCCTGAGGGGGAGAGGAGAGACCTCACTGCAACAAACAACAACCGACTCCGCGAAGGCCAAAATCTGATCGCCGCTCTCCCAACTGTCTGCGCAATCTGCCACAAAGTAGCGCGGTGGATTTTCGACGTGCAGCCTGGCACGCATGCACGCACGCACGCTACGGGCCTGACCACTGACCACTCGCAGCCACGCTGTGGGCGGCGGGTTATAATCCTAATCTGCCCTTTGCCGTGGGTTGGTTCGGACTACCACCCCCTGCACACACACATCCAGATGACTCACCTCGGTGTCCATGAGGACAGGCTTGATGCCAAAGAAAGGTCTCATAGCCATTCCTGGGATGATCTCTGCGTCGGGGTCCGATGGCTTTGGGCTGATGCAGATGCCACCTGTCTCTGAGAACGCGGGGCGAAACAAAGCAGATTAAAGGGATGCCGCGGCAGTGTCCATTTAGAAAGGTCAAAAACAACAGGGCGTGCTCTCTTTCCCTCCCTGAATCTGCCTGCAGGGGCTAACAGACACCAATCTTAATCAACCAATTAGATCCAGGCAGCGCCAGGTCTTAAAAATCTGGATGAAGATAAAACTTTTTTTGGTGATTTTAATCTTCACCCCGCCTCTTTTAGGAGGATTGTTCAAGGTTAGAGAGACAGTTGACATTTAAGGACGCCGTTGCGGTGAAACGGGAGCGTTCTAAAACACGTAAACGCTGGAATTGGTCTTCTCCCCACCCTGGTTAAAGAGGCGGATCGGGGACATCACAGGAGCGCTTCAATGATCGGGGCCAACTAACTAAATCTAACGTAATCCCCGTCATAGCTACAGATGTAGGTTGTGGAATTACAGCTACACTAAGTCCATTAAATGCAATTAGGTTTGCCTGGAGGTCAGGGACTCTGGATTATTCTGCCCGGATGTGTTGGTGGTGTAGAGCGAGCAGAAGGGACGGAGGGGGGGTGTAAAATGGGACACAACAGATGATCCCACAATAGCGCCAACGCCAAAGATCCGTGAGACCAAATGTACATTCCTGATCAAACACGCCAGCCCAAAGCTTCACATCCGAGGCGCCGATTACGGTTAAAAAGAGCCTGAACCTGCGACACATTTAGTAGAACCAGTCCATCATCCAGCGTGATCCCAAACAGAGGCGGTGTTCCAACAGCGACTCGGAATCTCGGTTTCTCTGTGAACTGGCTACTTGCTCTGCGACCGACCAAATGGCGTTTTTATGAATAATGCCACTTAGCCCTAATTGGAAGCACTAGTCCAGGAAAAATACCGTAATAAGATAATCCATTTTGGGCCAACTGCCGTATTTGGGTCGACTCTCCAGGTCGTGATGATCTGATGTTTAATGCTCTTCGTTTTATTTAACCATTTGCGCGGTAATTAATTAGCGTTCGCCCATCTGGTCCCGCTTTAATCTGAAGGACGGACGGGGGAACCGGAGTTTACGGGATATCCCCGGTCGTGTGAGGACCAACACCTGCGAGGTCCGGACAGAATAAACGTTTCTTATCTGAGCGTTTCCACGCTCGCTCCCTCGGGTGTTGCGCCACCGCCGCGGCTCTCCCCTTTAAGGCCAATCCCAGCACACGTGGCGGGAACCCAGTGGAGGGCCGGTACCGCCCAGATACCTCCGATACCGGGGCGGGGGTGGAAGTGACTTGAGACGGGCCTAGGCTCCAGTACCGAGGCGAGGCGGGAGGGGAAACCGCACACCGCGGTCATCTGATCTCGGGGGCAGTTACCGGTTTGCCACCAGGTGTCCACCACGGGGCAGCGTCCTTCTCCCACCACCTTGTGGTACCACTCCCAGGCTTCGGTGTTGATGGGCTCCCCCACTGCACACAGACAAGAGCGTTGGAGTCAGACAGCACCGACCCCCTCGGTGCCTACCGGAGCCCAGGGTCCTCAGGGTGGAGCGGTCGTACTTCTGCACCCACTGGTCTCCGTACTTCAGCAGCAGGCGGATCGCCGTGGGGGCCCCGTAGAACTGGTTTATCTTCAGCCTCTGGACCGTCTCCCAGTACCTCCCTGTGGACGAACCAGCCAGTGTTGTTAGGGAAGCATCTCTCGGTAACGCTGGATCAGGTTGGGGGGGCGGGCTAAATTTAGTCATTGTCCAGTTGTAAACAGTTATTCATAGACCCTCGCAGGAACGCCGAGCTCCTGGCGGAGGACGGGGAATGAGCAGGACCGTCACGTGTAGGGAGTCACGAGTTATTCCAAACTGGGGGGGGTGGTGGTGGTGGTGGTGGGGGGGGCCGGCTGTTCATACCGGGGTCGGGGTAAACAGGGGTGCTTTCAAACAGAACGGTGGTTCCCCCGTTGGCCAGCGGTCCGTAGACGGCGTAGCTGTGTCCGGTGATCCAGCCGATGTCGGCCATGCAGCCAAACACGTCCCCGTCCTGGTAGCTGAAGACGTACTGGGGACACAGAGAGGACGCTGTGATTACATCACCGCTGGTGATCTAATCAAGCCCCCCCCACACACACACCCCTCAGGGCGACCTTTACCCTGTGCGTGAGCGCGGCGTAGAGCAGGTAGCCGGCCTGCGTGTGGACTAGTCCTTTGGGCTTCCCCGTGCTTCCAGATGTGTACAGCAGGAAGAGGACGTCTTCACTGTCCATAGCGGCGGGCTCGCACACGACGTCCTCCTTCGGCAGCTCCTGCGCGAAGAACCGGGCGTTGAAAAGGGGCGGGGAGGGGCGGGGCACCCGGGGCACCCCCCCCCCCTCCGCCTCCGCCGTCTCACCTCGTCCAGGTCGACGTCACCGGCCGCCATGGCGACCGGGTTCTCCGTCCTCCTGGCGACGAAGACCTGCCGCACGCCGGGGCAGCTTTGGACGGCGTCGTCCACGGTCTTCTTCAGCTCGACCAGCTTCCCGCCCCTGACGCCCTGGTTCACCGTGATCACGGTGCTGGACTGGGCTGGAAGCAACGCAGAGTTAGAGCGGTCCACGCTGTCGGGGGGGTGAGGAGGGGGAGGGGGGGGGCGGCGTCTCACCGTCTCTGATCCGCTCCGAGAGGGCCTCGGCGCTGAACCCCGCGAACACCACGTTGTGCGCGGCGCCGATGCGGGCGCAGGCCAACATGGACGCCACCGCCATCGGGCAGGGGGGGCATGTAGACGGTGACGCAGTCCCCCCGCTTCACCCCGCGCCGCCTCAGCAGGTTACCGAGGCGACACGTCGTCTCCAGCAGCTCCCTGCGGAGAGGGAGCGGTGGATCCCGGTCACACACTGGTGCACACGCACACAAGCCCCGTGTACTGATCTGCTGACCTGTAGGTGACCTTGACCTCTGACCCTGGCTCATCTCTCTCCCAGATCAGGGCCACCGCCTCCGGACGCGTGTGGACGTGGCGGTCCAGGCAGTTGACTGCAAGGATGACCACAGAGGACGGGCGTGAGTGTCACATGCTCACACATGCCTGTCAGCCACTGAGGTCACATGGTTCAAGATGTGTGTGTGTGTGTGTGTGAAGGGTGTGAATAGGCGGGGGGGGGGGCTCTTATAAAGGTAACTTTCTCCCGAGGACGTTGGAGCCGTCGGGCTGGTTTCTGGGTTTTCTGTGTGGATTTCACCACATACTCCCGCTTCCATCAGGGATACCAGACACCAGGTGTGTGTGTGTGTGAATGTGTGTGTCCTACTATGACCAGCCCTAACCCACCACGAGGGTAA